>OMLM01008149.1:149645-164205 GCA_900302695.1 Helostoma temminkii
TGAAAAAAAAAAAAATAAAAATAATAATAATAATACTTTAGTGTTAAAATTCAGGAAATATTGAAATCCCTAACGCTTTGACATCAGTCACCTGAAAGGAGGATTGTGTCTTTGCCGTTGTTGTTCTGATAGTCCTCTTTACAGACAAACTTGAATTCATCCAGGATGTACAGTTCCTCTCCCGTGGACAGCTGCTTGTTACACATCACACAGGTGAAACAGTTCAGGTGAAACACTTTGCTCTTGGCTCTGCGGACAAGATCACTGGGTAAAATCCCCTGAGCGCAGCCGCCACACTTGGTCCCAAATCTCCTGTTCAAGAATGGGAAGCAAGAGTCAGGATAAAAGTTTCAGTGTTTCAATAGGGGCTTTTTTAGACGTATTGTTAGTTAAATTGATTTCTGATCTGTTAGCATAGACTTATTAATTGTAATATTGTCGTTTTGAGTACAAATGATAAGGTTTAGGCCTGTTTATAAGGTTTTTATATGAGACTAATCTAGAACCCATTTTTCAGCCTCTACAAATAAAAAAGATAATTGGCACATGGCCTGAGACCAGCAGCAGCAGCGGCCACAATGTAAACACATAGAAGCTGCTGAACCTTCAGCACAACTTGATTCAGTGGTTTCAGTTGCTTCAATTACATCAGTGTTTGGGAATTAAATTTGAATGTCACTGTCAAACTCCACATTTCGTGCTCACTTTTCTACTGTCACAATCAAACACTTGACAGCAGTTTTAAACTATTAAACCCAGGCACATTGGATGCTTACCTAAAGAAGTCATTCTTACAATACAGCCTCCCCTCTCGTGAAAAACACTTCTCTGTCAAAGTGCATTTACACTCGCAACACTGGACACATTTGATGTGCCACGGTCTGTCCAAAACTTTGAGCAAGAACCTATCGACAATAGGCTTTTCGCAGTTGGCACAGTGAAGCATTGTCCGGAGTTATTCCCAGCAAAGTGTGCGGGTTATGCTCTGTTTCTTCCCACGCCCCGGTCGCCTCAGTGTTGCCTGGCTTGGGTATGATCCAGTATCCAAATTAATCTCAATAATCACATCACCAACCGTGAGATTAAGTGCAGCTCTTCTGTTCCACAGGGCAACAATCCACATGTGGCTAATGGCTCCAAAGGACAGGTTAACGACTGAAATCAACTACCACACAGCATTTCTCATGCAACGTTATACACTGGAGATCACAGCTGGCCCATTGAGACGGTCCTAGGTGCTGAGCTACTTTACGCGTAAACACTGAAAAATAGGCAGCCGGCGCGATGTATCCTGTAGGGAGCAGAGAAAAAATAAGCATGAAATGTTGTCAGCGCGCTCAGTCTTGTCATTTGTGTCCCATTTTCACTCTGATTTGCTCTCAGACCGAGAGAGACGCCGTAATGAGCGCACCTCTCAGAGCCCAGCCTATTGCCTATTATCACACCAGTGACGTCAACTCCACGAAAAACGTATGAGTCGCTTTTTCGTTTCACCCCGCTGCATATTCTTCAGTAATGAAATATCATAGTTATGAAAAAAAAGTAATAATTTTATTAATTCATTCATTTAAATAGCTGCTTAAATGATGATGCCACGGTGACAAAATGACTTGAGAATTTGAGTTTCAGCCTCTAAAGTTTTAATTCAAAAGAGCACATTTGTTTTTCTTTGTCCAAGAAGGCGTCGCGTTATTGTTTCATCCAATAACGTGTCTACTAAAAGTAGCAACATCGGAGAAAAGACGACAAGGATTTTCTTCCAAACTTTACGCATTACGCTCAGTGAAACTGGGCGCAGCGTTCTCATTACAACTTTTTTTGTGTGTTTTGCAGGATCGACCACTGAACCAGTGAGTTTCTAGAGAACAACCTGCTGATTGTCAGTGATAATATAATGTGATTTAATGATTTTCTTTGGAGAAGGCGAAGACTGCATCAGCGCCAGGTGACAAATTGTCAGCAGGCCTGTAGCCTGTGTGGGAGAGGACAGAGGGACGTGCTGAACGTAAGCTTTTCACACAGATTAATATTGAGGCCCAGCATCATTCTTCACTTTGTTTGTAAAGACAAGGATCCCTAATGGCTATAATCTCCTCTGATAGGCTGTCCCTCACTGATGTTATCGCACCGTGCTGGCGCACTGTGGACTGAGATAGCGCGTTTCCCACACAAGCTCCCAGCTCTGATAAAACCCACGCTCCCGACATTATATAATAAACGACTTTTGACTTTTTTTTTAGTTGTTGTTGTTTGTTTTTAGAAAAACATATTTTCCACTGTTTTATAATAATGATAGTAAAATATGAGGCAGACGCTTTCACTCTTTAACTGACCGTTTTCACTGTACAGCTGATTTCTCTGGGGTAAACAGATTTCACAGCTTTTCTGATTATTTTTAAAATGTGCTTTATTTCTGAAGAAGCTACAATGTGTTCAGACCAAACACAATATCAATCAAGAAATTATTCAATTAATACAGCAAACATGTGAAAACTAATAAGAAGATAGTGACTTGCTAAACCTCACACATGTACCTATATTTAAATTTGAACCAATATGCATGTCAGAAAAATAAACATGACTAACTTGTAATGATAATGACACTAGTTGTCAACAGATTATTGACAATGCTAGTTGAATGTACCAGCTGGAGAGAGTTGCAAAAGTGAACATGATGTCAAAATATCACATTTTACAAACCCCAGTAAAAATGTTCAGATTATTTCATTCACCATTTTTAAACTCTGCTGTCTGTCACACTTTTGTTTGTGTAGATGTTGAACACACTCATACTGTATAATTAAGAGTTCTGTGTTTGTGCTCTTGATCTTGCAGCCAGCAGAGGAAGTATTGCTTAATGGGAAATGCTTAAATGAACTATCAACAATGATGACTTTGATTGCCAGGGACAACCTGAATAAAGGAGAATCCCTCACACGGTCAGTATGTTGCCATATGTAGTACAGTGGCTGAGACTATGAAGGTAAACTTGCACAAAGATGCTGGGACAGAAAGAACCACAAATAATGAAGCATGTGTGAAGTGAAAGAGCCCTGGAAATTTCTTTTGTTTCTTTTCAGTTTGCTGACTCAGCTGTGTTTTTTGAATGAGTTATATTAAGAAAGATGGATGTAATTGGCATATTAAGACTTCTTTTCATGTTTTTAACCACTAGAACATGTGTAAGTGCAATTGCTTAAGATTCTCACATGTCTAAATGTAAAAGTTTCTGACAGTGAAGAGACCCGGGGGGAACATAATCATCTCTGTGGTATACTAAGTATGCTGTGTGGATAAATGTGTCCTTCTGGGTTTGTGTTTCTCCATGAGAGGTGTTGATTAGAAGCCTGGCCCAGAGAGCTGGCCCACAGCACCACTCCAACACACAAGAGGTCTCAGTGTAGCACTGGAATCTGGCAGCGTGCACACTGTTTGTTTGGAGTGAAAAAAAGCATGTCATTAGTGTTTGTTAATTGCAGCTAATTGGCCCTAACGAGATGAACAAGACCACCCACTGGGACCTTTCATACAAATAATTTACAGAAAACAAAATTAATTACTAGATGCTAATTATACTCAGTTAAAGCTGATTAGGTCCTGGTTGAATGAGAAAGTTATGGAGAAGTGGAACATACCTGGCAACACACAACATGACATGGCAAATCTGGCACATCACTGAGATCCCGTGAAAAACTGTGGCCAATATCATCCATGTAACTAATATAATGACATGATAATTTTCTGTGGCAATTTTTGTGAAGGTAACAGTAGATAGTAGTAGGTATTTACAGTAGAATAAATACATTTTTAAATTTAGTGAACACTATTAAGAAAATCTATATCCATTAAAACATTAAAACTCGGATATTCCCTTTAAAAACTATTCAGCTGAGATGTCCATCAATAGGTAATAGTATAATCAACAACAACAACAAAAAAAAATTCAGTACAACAATATTTTACTAATGTGATTACTTTTTGTTTCCATGTATTCATTACATGATAAAACATTAAAACTAGAGTATTAAAGTTGGTAATAATTAAAAAAAATCAAAATTAAGCAAAACAACATTTGTGGACAGTTTCACGACGCTGATAACCTGGAGTGGTGCAGCTCTGCTACAAAGATGAGGTGTTGTGGCTCATCTCCACACAAACAACACAAACAACACTAGAGCAGGAGAAACCATCAATGCAGAGCTGATAGACAAGACTAATTCATATTGACCAGTTCTACTCTGACCTGCCAGGTCATATTTGTCTCAGTCAGACATGCAGTTTCATCAGGCTAACACTTGATATTACCAAGTGTATTATGTAAAAGTAATATTATGTTACTTGATATTATGAACTGATATTACTGATGGTTTGCACTGGCACTGCCATTTTTTCAGCGACACACAGTGGGGATACTTTGACTAAATGATCTTCTAAAGTCTCATAGAAAGAGAGGTTTCTATGACATTAATGTAAAATCTCCATTCTGTACATTCAAAACTGCCATTGCAAGAGAAATATTAATCTTGGTGAATATGGGTCTTGTCAAATTAGTTGATTAGTTAAAGTTGTACTGAAGTGGTCATGTACAATACTGCATTAGAGCAGATAGGAGCAGCGAGCTGAGGATTTCAAGCAGTGTCACTATGCTTGCATGAGTGAGTATGGGACTGAGAGAGAGCAGACACACACGCAGAGGGGAATCTATGCCATATGAGGGGAGAAAAAGTGATCTGCCTCAGGGGCCGTTCAGTGAGAGGACCCTAGGGACAGAGTGCCCACAGCCCTGGTGATGATGGTGATTGATGCAGACACAATTCAGACACCCCAGACACTCTAGCAAATTAAAAGGCTATTTTGTAAAGTTGTAAGGAGCAGAAAGGCAGAGGGGAGCGATGACACCCTCTCATCCCCACCCTCCTGGCTCTGTCACACCATTAACTTCTGTTAAGTTTTCTTTGTGCTGTCAGACCCTTATGGGAGGAGAGTTACTACAAACCTTTCCCACTCGCTCCTGTTGGATATGCCACTGATGCTGCTTTTCCACATATGGCAGTGTGCATGTGTGTTGGAGAGGAGTAAATATGGATTCATTCACATGGGAGAGACTGTGAGGCCATCTAAGAGTCACTGTATGAAATTTAACAAACAAATATTGTCTCAACTGAAAAGGCACAAAGGAGTAGTGCTCTCTTATTTTTCTGTGCGTTAGTCCCTTATCTGTACATGATTTACAAATCGTTTATCCACAGTTTGAATTTAATTGACCTGATTGACCTGAGGAAGCCCTCTGATGCTGCGTGTGTGCCTTGCCTGGGAGTGATGGGTGAGGTGAAAGGAGACAGAGGGACAGAATGAGTCAGGCTGTGGGCAAGGCAGCCTTCGGGAAGGCCGGCTCACATGCCAGAGGTCAAACCAGTGTCAAGTGGGGAGTGAGCCCAGCTGAGCTGCCTTGGCCCAAGCATTGTGCTCATCAGAGCAGCTGCCGTCAGCAATCGGGAGCGTTTGCAAGGGGAGGCATAGTAGGCTGAGTGTGGGGGTGGAGGCAGTGTTGATAAAGAGGCGCGTGCTTGTGTGTATATTTGGGGGAAGTGGACAGGCAAAGGATGGGGGATTGTTAGAGCTTTGGGGCATATGGTCTGTGGTCTTTTCCACTTTTCCACGCAACACATGCTCAGGCTCTCATAGGCAGGTCACCTGCCTGAGTAGTTACTCGGAAAAAACACAAAAAACTTTCTGAACATGTACCAGTATAATCTTTTGTTCTACAGTTTTGAAGAAAGATTCAAAAGACATCTACTGTACCTTTACAATAATGGTAAATTACAAATTTATAATAATAAAAAAATACAAAATAATAATATAAAATATACAATCTATAATTATTCATTAAAATAAACAAAAGTGCTAATGTTTAGGAAAGCCAGCAACCACTGTGCATGGGCTTAACATCCTGAAAATACTCATTTGTAATAATAGATACTGTATTACAATATTGATATTATAATACTATTATCACTGAAATTTAGCAAATATAATAAAAAAATGACTGTAGAAGAATCTCAGTTCAGGCTGGAGTGTGGTGTCTAGATTCTCAGATCTAGCAGTGCTGGGTGAAGTATGATCAGCCCTTTTGCAGTGGGGTCATGACTCTCACTGCAATGGATTGACTGGACTAGAGCAGCTTATCACCTGCTGCCATGTTGCCCAGCCCATTTACTGAATACCAACAACTAACAGGGGAAGCCAACTGTATGAATCGATCTGCGTTCACACAGATATGTCATGCTAAGGTCACCAAGGCTATGTGATATGTACAAATATTAGCCAAACAGCTTAACAGACAAGCAGAGAGGGAACACAGACGGTTCTTGCATGAAAGGAAGGATGCATGCATGTGCTATCCTGTTATCCTTGTCCTGGTGCATCTGTCAGTCTCTGATCTCTGAGTTATATGCAAGCAGGGGAGTCGTAGCTGCTGCATTAGAATAAGAGTGGACTGCAGGAGTGCCACAGACAGACTGTGTCCTGATGCTGCCGCCCACCCTTGTCTTTTCAGCTGGGTCTGCTTATACTAACCCTTTCATTCCAGCAGCTCTTTGGGACTGGGCTTGTCCCAATGCACTAAACAGATGGGCATCTCACAAAGGGCTCAGCCTCGTGGCAAGCTGGTGTCCTACATGGCTGATTACACCTAAATACCAAACTCAGAATTGATACAGTGCCTCATGGCCACACTGTGCATTGGGGTTGCAGGGAAGACAGACACAGCACTGTTTGTGCTGTAAAAAAATCACATCTACTGCTATTATTACTTTTGGTGAAATGGGGTTTTAGGGGCTGCTTGAATACATACAGGAGAGTTCAGATATAATATACAAGGTATAATACAGAATTGTCAGTAGATTGTTTATATGTTATTTGATTCAGACTCCCATGAATTACATATGACTGGAGTTATCATTGTTTAGAAGTATGTCCGATTGTATTATACCATAGTGGTTGTAATAAATGAAATAATAATAATAGTCTATATAAGTTAAATACAAAGTAAAAGTATTCTTAGTGCTTATAGGATGAAAAACATACACAGTGGCAGATACATAACTGAAAAATAAAAAATATATAAGGGCTTCTTCCTTAACCATATAGAATTACTCCAACTAAACTGACGTATCAGGTCTGTTTATTTATCATCAGTCACCAATGTGCCTTTTTTGCACTCTGCACTCTATTGTGTAGTTCTGCTGATCTTCAATTCTTGGATCACGTACATTGATTATCCATGTGTGGTCAGTTGAGTTTGTACTTATAACTAAACTCTAAATGTTTAATGCACCTGTTGATCTATATTACGGTTGTTTGTTTTTACTATTATGCGTAGATATGTATGCACATAGGCACAAACATACGTGTGCCTCTGCCGCAATGGACTAAGAGCAATGTTTGATTCTCAAGTCCAGCAATTCCCTTTCTTGTTTTCTATTCCCCATCTTGCTCATAGGAAAGTTGTCAGTGTGTGTGTGTGTGTGTGTGTCAGTCTGTGTTTGTGTGTGTGTGTGTGTGTGTGTGTGTGTGGGTGGGTGGGTGTGCATGCACAAATACATTCATATGTCCATTCGCATTTCAGGCTGCTTATGTGCACCTAACACAGAAGAACAGAAAAGGGGGAGTGAGTATATGCCTGTAGCAAGATTTCCACATTTTTCATCAACGTAAAGAAAGAAAGAAAAAAAATACAAACTGGGCTTCTTATCAGCAGCTGTGTCCTTTCCTTCCTCTCAGACTGCCCTCCCATCCCTGTCTGGCCTCCCAGATATGCTAATCGCTATGTAAGAATACCCTGTTGGATAATTACCATACATTACCCAGCGCTCATCTTCGGATTAATTCACATGTGCATAATCACATTTGAGCTTCTTTTCCAGCCCAGTGTTAAAGGTGAAATTTGGGTAAATACAATTTATACTGGTCGAACATTATTGTATGGAATGTGTTACCTCCAGGACATGGTGTGCAGACTGAGATGGCTGGATGAAGAAGATTATCTTCTTAGTCATAATCTGGCCTGACTACTGGATCTTGTAATACCACCACCAAAGGCCATTTTCACTGGTGGATATGATAGCATTACCCTTTGTTCGTTTATGATTTTACTTTTTTATTTTATGTTCATTGGTTTGTGTTGTTTGTGTCTTTTACTGCCAGTTTTCCTAATTAGGGGATACATTCATCATTTGTTTATTTCAGAACACGTCTAAAGCTCTTACACAACCAAAAATTTAAAATTTTTCAAAGAAACTGCTATTTGAAAGAAATCACTTTATATACAGTATATTCTTAGATTTGATAAACAGATAAGGTATAAGAAGGTATTGGTATGAAACGATCAGTTTTGTGACTAGAAATTTGACTAAAGCACAATAATAATAGCATAAAGCTGAGGTTTGTTTAATTTACATTTATTTTCAAACCTGGCACCTTAAATGTCCCTGGCTGGAAGAAATGATCAATGCAGTTTAGTCACATGATGCTACGACTGGAATCATCCCTGCACTGACAGCCCCTCCCTTATTTTTATATCTCATTTGAATATATTGAGTGGACCATCTGTAAGCCATTTATCTACATCAAAAAACCATTAGAATTGCCTTCTCCTCCCTTTGGCCCTGCCTCCAGCCCAGGCGGGACATACAAATCAACACATGCATGCATATGTTGCTGAATGCAACTCAACACACACAGACAGCAACGCACCTATGAAGCTTATCTTATTGTTATGTTTTCCCATTCAGGATTTCTCCAAGGAAGGAATTATCTTTTTTTTGTAACATGTTACCACGCAAATATTGTATTTTTACAAAAGAGTCTGTAGACATCTCTCTGACAATCTTAGCAATACTCAATAACAATAGTGGAAGCTGCATGGGATCCTCCTGACAACTGATGCCTACATCTCTGTCTGCAGACCTTTCAACAAAGACCTGCCGCGGCAGCTTTACCCATGACCCTTACGAACGAACCATAAAGGCACTATTACAAGAGTAATGACCAAATTTAACAGTTTACCTCAGCACACCTGGGTTCCCGACAGGCACTGTATATTTCCTCTGACAGCGCCAACATCTCTGCAGAAGTCAGCCAACCAGAACTTAACTGGCAGGGTCAATATCCCTGGAGAGGGAGAGAAGTACTTTGAAGAAATTGTGTATTTGTGGGTTCTCATTTGTGGCTATGAAGGCCCAGAAGGCAGAGAGGAGTACAACAGAGCACACTGTTAATTCTTACCCCTCAAGAATGAGACAGTAGACAGCACTGTGAAAGCTTGCACTGTATATGGGGAATTCTATTAGAATTTCGTCATGTAAAGTAGATGGTTTTTTCACAATTACATATTCAGTGCATTGACAAAATAAGGTTAATGAACCTAGACCTATATAAATCTTCTGCATTTAATATATAGTTACATGTTCACGTGCAAAAGTCATATGTTTGACATTAAAACCTTTCTATTTCAAGCATCAGAGCTGGATAATCGTATGCTCATGTCAGTGAGCAGCAGTTGCTTTAATAGTCAGGGCCTGAGGCAGAGCCAGAAGTCATCATTCAGTCTCTACAATGTTAATGTGCTAATCTGTTTTCTTTCAGCATTTCCTCAGGCTTTATACTACATTATAGCCATAAAATAGTGTTTACCTCAATTTATTTAATTGGTCATGACAGTAGGGCAGCAATGCTGAAGTAAAAAGTCAGTTACTATGATGCTGAAGAGGTGTATGGGAATAACTATGTAACCATGGTTAAGTGTCATAACAAAAATGTCAACCTTTTAAATATTAGCTATACAGACATCTTGTACATTTCATATACATTATATTATTCATATCACATTTGGTAATCCTTACAGCTGCCAGTGAGCCAAAATCAGCAGGGCAGTGGGTGGTGAGAGTCAGGGGAGCACACACAGGGCAAAGTGCTAATGGACTGACACACTAGAGCAGCTGATCACAGTGCTGAGTGTCTGCCAAGCCCGATGCTTCCTGCCTCTTGACTAAGACATATGCTCATAACAAAACACATGTCAGACCTATCACAGACACTTTTAGTGTTACAGTCTCCAAATCCACACACTCACCACATACATAGCCCTGCAAATACAGCACCCAAAGCTGAGACGTGTGAGAGGTTATGGCTGAAATATAATGCTACATCCTAGCCTAGGACAGCCCATATAAACACAATATGGAATGGGTTTATACAGTGTCATCAATCAGTTCTAATTGTTCAACAAGGGGCCAAAGAGCAGCCTCTCAGTGAGTTTCATATTCATGAGTTAGGTATTAGTTATGTGTTTACTTTATCAACAGAACACTTAATATTTCAGTTCACCTGAAAAAATAAAAGATTTGAAAAAAGATGATTTTAAATAACAATCTGACACACTTCAAACAACCATCAGTGTTACATTGCCTTGTCCAGCAGAAGGAATGAGAAACAACGACTCTTCATGCATGACCTCAGATAATATCATACACCCTCATAGCCTTGCTACAGTGTACCTATTGTATCCTGTCTTTGGAGATAGTGAAACATCAAATAAGTCATGACACCATACCCCCTCATCAGCAGTTGTCAGAAATCAGCATTAAAACCCTAGGGATAAGTAGAGGTCTCTGCAGAGTAACCAGTCTCTGAATAAAGTTGGCCAGTAGCAGGGTTCATCCAATCTTAGTTTCTCAGTTTCTCTAAGATCACCAATACTTGACTTCTCTTGCACAGACGTGCGGTAGGCGATCATCATGTAGCATTCATGCCTGCCCAGAATGCTTTTATTTTCCTACAGTGACATAAAAGCAAGATTTACCTGTCAGCTGAACAAAGCTTTCCTCTTTTTTGAAAAGAAGAGGGAAAATCAATGGTCATCTCCAGTTTGTGGAGAAACAATCAATTTTGTGTGGCTCTTATCCTCTCAATGGAGATGAGGGAACAATAACAGACTATGGTCACTTCAGGGTCACAACAGACCTGGGGAGAAAGGCCTTGGTTGAGGCATTTCTGTTGGATCCCGAGTGTTGTGTTGTGTATTGATTCCTTTCATCCTGTGTGTCTCCGACATCCTGGGTGTATTCAGATAAAGAGGAGGTAAATCACCATGTCATGGCTGCTCAACTTTCTGTCTCTTGGTATTCTGAAGAGGCATGAAACCTTTTGAAACATTTGCTATTCTCACCTGTACCTAAAAACATTCCTTAATACATAAACTATTTTATACATATAGACTCATAAATAGAAATGATCTTGAAGTGTATGCTAATAATTTCAAGAACATAGAAGTGATGACATCAGTTCATTGACTAATTTAATTGAATATGTTTAATTATTGCAAGTTTGAAAACCTCAATAATTGTAAATTATACTTTATATATTTCTTATGCAAATAAATGTTAAGGAGATTAGACTGAATACATAGATGCAAAATTATCGTAGGCTACTGTGATCTGCAAGTTTGTATAATAATAATACATATAGTACTAATAGATAGTAATTCTGTAAAGAAAGAATGAAAGAAGAAGAAGGATTTCCATTTTAATTTCTATTAATCTATTAAACCCCTAAAATAATTCTTATTTCCATTTATCACACAGAGGATTAGATCGCTTTATTCTCCTACATCTGTTGTTTACCTCCTGTGATTTGACACACCTTTCTGTGCCTGTAACCAAAAACTGAAAAGACTGTTATTAATTCAAGTCTTTTTGAAGCCCAGATAATCCATGATTGGCATAGTATGATCCTCTAAAGCATTAGCATCATGTGAACAAGGCTTCTAAATGATTATTCTTCATGTAAATCTGATATGCTGTATTCAGTAATACACTTTATCTAATTCTATTGATGTGAGCCACAGTCAGACTTCCCTAGCTTATGAAGGTACATACAGTACAACATATCATATCACGCAGGGCTTTGCATCAGACAAGCGCGTGTTTCGAGGCCACTGAAACCAACTCAGAGACCATCAGAAATTCTTAGATATACGACTACTGATGGTCCACAGTCAGATAGCAGTAAAATGTGCACTGCATTTGAAAAGTAATTTGAAGGGAAATTTTGATTTTCTCCATGTGGCAGACACATTATCTCCTCAACAGCAGCCAAGGTGAATGCTAGCCTCTTATCATTGTCATGTATTGTAAATCAAAACTGTGGCTGTGCAGCAAACCTTTGTCCAACTTGCAGCCAACTTTCATGCACCACTAGTTTAGCCCCAGTACCTCAATATTTAACAAGGGGCTCAATGTGAACGGCAGCGAGAAAGACTTAATGGACCATCTACACACATTAATTATTTACTTTCATTAATTATATACCGTATTGGCTATAGTTACTCTATTTATGATTGGTACAACACTTTTAAATACGCAAGTTGTTTTCTTAAGTGGTCGTAAGCTCTGACTTCAAGTGAAGAATAAATCAACCTGTAGAGGATGCAGTGCATTAATGAGCTGAGGGACTTAGTATGGAAAGGTGGAAAATGAGAAGTGGGACCATCTGTCAGTACTTGTGATGAATGGAAATGGACCTCTCCTCTTCAATCCTCACACTCTAGTGTTCTCCACCACCTTGGGTGACATTTCTCTGATCAGTCATGTTTTGTATATGTGTAGCAAATTACTCCGTCAGACACTGATAGCACCTGTCTGCCAAACAAAGGGAAAGCCTGACGGCTCACAGACAGGTGAGTGACAAGGACAAGTCTGGGGAGAAAACCGACCGGAGGCAGTGGTGCGAAAGAACAGAAGAGTGAAAAAAAGAGAGTGAAAGATTAGAAAAACCAGGTACTCCTTTGGACATGAATTCCCTTGAGCAAAGTAGTATCAGTCACTCCGGGGCTAATTCATGTCAGATTGTGTACGCTATCTCCTTGAGAGGCCAGCAGAAGGTTGATAAAATTCAAGTGGAGTGCACAAGTGGACAGATGTAACACTGGCGAAGCGAACAGGACAACTTTCCATGTTTTTGCTCTGATCTTGTGATCGTCTCTCTAACTTTTTGTATATCTGAAAGACTCTGCTTACTGTAAGAAGTTAACATGGGTGGATACAGTTTTTACATATATGTTAGTTTAATATCATATTACATAACATTAATCAATTCATGATATTAAAATAGATATGTGATCTGTAGAAATTTGTCACACAAAATAGATTTTTTTTATTATGGCTGCAGCTCCTTGAGTGACCCCAAACAAAGCCTGTATTCTCTATTTCCATTTTAATTTTTTGAGCAACACTAAAAACATCCAAACAATCATATTAGAAATAAGAGGAAAAAGCAGTTAAGTGGAGGTGAACTGGGGTGTGGGTCAGGTGAGACAGTAAAGCAGATGGTGAGGTTGGGCTCTGTGTTGAGTGTATAATGTGCCCTCGTGCCTGGGGAAGCAATGTCTACATTAATATGATTTGTCCACCTTTGATATTTAAGAGGATTATACCTTATGTTCAAACACAGGGTCGTGAATAGCCTAGCATGAAAAGTGACACAGAGCAGAATGGAATTAATGACTCCTGAAGGACGTTTTCATTCATTGTTAACTTCTTGCTTAATCCTTATTAGGATGTACAGGTCTGAGGGAGCTGGTCGTGGCTGAATGGACATGTGCCCCTATTGTGTGTCTGATGGTTAATCTATGCTGTCATGGTGGGAGGAGGGGAAAGCAAATGGGAACAGAATGAGGGATCAAGAAAGTGCATAAAGGCCCCCTGCCCTTTATGGGTGTTACTGAGTCAGACTGAGGTCTGATCCTCCTCCATGGCGCTAACTATGGAGACCCAAGCATACACACTTGTTCTTAGAACATGTAGTAAATCACATGTGTTCACATAGACAAACCTACATGCAGGCCTGAACTTTTAAAGGCAAATAAAAAGATTTAATTATCACATAGCTTATTTGTTTCATGTATTATTAAACTCTCTTGCTCTTTATGTTTTTAGCTTCTATTTAAGTTTGCTTTATTTAAATGTACCTACTCCAGAAAATTA
Source organism: Helostoma temminkii (assembly GCA_900302695.1). Taxonomy (NCBI): domain Eukaryota; kingdom Metazoa; phylum Chordata; class Actinopteri; order Anabantiformes; family Helostomatidae; genus Helostoma; species Helostoma temminkii. The sequence goes on from OMLM01008149.1 coordinate 163,688, forward strand.
ACCCCCAGTGGGATATGGTAATAAATTTGGACTCACTTTTGTTTTTTTTCATCATCACAGATTTGATAGTGCGTGAAACATACAACAGACAGAGGACATAATTTATGTGTTTATAGATTCAGATTCAGATTTTACAACTTAAAGAAAACAGTCACCAACCTATGGAAGTTTTTCAAATCTTGTGATCTTTTTTCATTACTTATTGGCAAGGATGACTTTTTAAAAACAATATTTTAATTAATCAAAAACCTAATTATCACATGGAATATAACACTATCTTTTTCAAACCAATCTTTCACTTGAAAAGCTGAAAGCTATTTTCAGTATCTGTATAACATATCTCTGTGAGCAGCATATAAATATTCACGTGAGAAAATATGTATGCAGAGTATGTCAGGACATTTTTAAACAATTTGGATGATTTAAGGATTGACAGAAATTCATCTAACTAGCCTCAGTGTCATCAAGTCTACAAAGTAGTTACAGTATGTACAGTAGTAGTAGTGCAGTATAACTAA
>OMLM01008150.1:0-43559 GCA_900302695.1 Helostoma temminkii
GAAGTTTATAGAATGTTTCCTAATAATACTGCCTAGGGGAGACATGTATAAAGTGAAAAGTATTGGTCCAAGCACAGAACCCTGTGGGACTCCGTAACTAACTTTTGTCTGCGTGGAAGACTCATCATTAACATGAACAAACTGGAACCTGTCTGACAGATAAGATTTAAACCAACCTAGTGCTGTTCCTTTAATCCCAATGACATGTTCCAGTCTGTGTAATAAAATGTTGTGATCTATAGTGTCAAAAGCAGCACTGAGATCTAACAAGACAAGAACAGAGAGGAAACCGTTGTCTGAAGCTAATAGAAGATCATTAGTGACCTTCACCAGAGCTGTTTCTGTACTATGATGTACTCTAAATCCTGACTGGAAATCTTCATACAGATTATTCCTGAGCAGGTGGTCACATAATTGCTTAGATATATATTACATATACCCCAGTGACATGTCCCTACTGTCCATAGTCTGTAAAATGTGACTACATATTTGTCAGTTGCTTCTGTAGCCTGTCAATCACCTGACAACTTGTTCCTGTTAATCACTGTTAAAATTTTGAAGTAGATCTGTAAAGTAGTCACTTTATACCTGCACTGTGTGCTGATTTGACTTAATACTGGTTGATACATTGTAGATATCACAAAAGAAAACTACTGGAAATTACAAATCTAAAAAGTTTCCTCATAGAGTAGTAGTAGAAATTTTTGCTGTTAAAAGTTGTGCATCAAATAAATTTATCAATATGTCCTGTGTGACTAATCAGATTTTTACTAACCCTAAGTTGGAGAAATCTGGCCACATGCTTATAAATATGTTAAATATAAAGTAGAGTTCAAATTATGATGTAATCTGTACCTGGATTAAATTTACCTTAAGAATCACTCACCTCGTGAAAGTTTGTGTGAACTCATCTTCTCAGTTGCTTGACACCAAACGCACAGTGTGAGTCTAGTTTTGAGTCTGACTCTTATAAGGTTATTTGAGATATTAGATCCTCCCTGTGGGCGGATCTAACTCTAAAAACCACTGAAAAACAACACAGTTCTTTTTGTGATCACTGTCTAAAAGGTGAAGACCTTGATGGTGAAGTTGGATTAACATTATTATAAATTCAGCTAGTGTATATATTTATCCTATTATCCATGTACAATAATAAAACTACTGCAGTGAGCAAAAATATGCATTTTCCCTTCACCAGAGCCATTAAACTTTCCAAAACAGGGCACTGAACAACCATGTAGAATGTGGTACTGTACTGTAGTAGTACTGTAGTACTGTACAATACCAATACCAAATGTCATTGCAGTGAGAACAATACAGCAAAATTATCTTATAAGTATCTTAAGACGTCTTATAGTTTGACTCATAAAGTGAGACACTATGCTAAATAACTGAGTATACCAGGCTGTTTAAATTACACTTTTCTTTCATTTTGCTCCAGGGCTTTAACGTCTCCTACAAACAGAATTCATATCTTTTAAAAATGTTTGCATCTTGGAAATAGAGCAAAATTAGATGGATTATCATCAGGGATGAATTTAGAAGTGATAAATTGCACTATGTAAAAAAAACCAAAACAACTAATCTTATAAATGTCTTGTTTTGACTTTGCTTCTCTTTGAATCATGCACTGCATTGTATTGTATTTACTTTTATCTCCACCAGCTGAACAACACCTGAGGATTTGTCTATTTAGAGTTAGTGTTTAAGGCACTAAATGAATTGGAAGTTTTGCTACAACTTTAGCTGCAGCTATAAATTATTATAATAATTAAGTATTCTTTGAGTTATTTGAGTTAAAAATAATTTTATGTTAATTTTATGGTATTATTGCAGCAGTAATCAAGAAATAATTATTTTTCTTTTTACAGAAATCTGTGAAATTAGGTTCATTTAAGGGTCATTTTATATGTATATATCTTTAAACATTTTCTAAAATGGAAATTATAACAACAACAACAACAATAACAATAACAATAATAATAATAATAAATGCCTTTGTACAACTTTACTATAAGAACAACAATTATCAACTTTACTATCTCAGGCATCACAGACCAACACAGACCACTGTCCTTCATGACTCGAAGCAAAGCTAATATGGAAGAACTGTGTAGCAGCCCTTGGCTTCAGAAATGACAGCAGAGGATTGTTAATATTCTCATCATTATTAATGGGTGCAGTTGGTTTATTATGGTGACATCATTCAGAGAAGACTGTCATCTTTCACCGTGAAAACTTAAACTTAAAGGCTGGTTTTTCATTCAACACAATTGTGAATAAACTCACTTATTTTTACAGTGTAACACACATATCTACATATAAATACAACACTTTAAAAGCACAATAACAAACACACACACACACACACACACACACACACACACACACAATGGTAATAAATGATCCAAACGGCAGCAGTTTTCCCAGGTCAAGTAATACCTCACTGTACCAAAGGTGCAACAATTTGTGGAAAGTTTACACACTTGGCCTCCCTCGATGTTAGCACTGCTGGTTTGACGGACACACAAACGCCTCTGAGCTAAGAATAGCACACGCATGCCATGATAGCGAGGTAAGAGAAGCTCACCCACAGTTTGTGAAAATGTTTACATTTTACCAAACAGAGTTAAGCAAACCACCAACATATAATTCAAAACTCTAACTTAAACTTGACCTGAAGCAACGTGAAGGCAGTGAACCAGACGAAGGAAATCCCACTGCTCAGTTTAATGGGCTCTGGGGTGATTCCGCCTTAATTAACCTCACCAACAATGAGTGAGTGACAGTGACATGACATTAACTCATTTACAACCTGGCAAAGTATGTAGAGGAACAAAACTCAGAATTATGTGATGTCCATGGGCTCCAGACTTCAGGCAGTCACTGACTGCAAAGGATTTTTATCCAAATATTAAAAATTACAATTCTCAATTATGTCACTTTGGCAAAACATTATTGAGCCCCTGATAATGGCGGTACTGTTTGAAATTGCTGTAATACCTTATCAGTTTATGCCATATTTTAATGAAACCTCTTAAAACAATGTTGAAAGTCCACATTTCCATCACATCTTAGTTGTTTTATTTCAAATCCAGTGTGGTGGTGAAAAATCTTACAAACTCTGTGGCTGTATTTTAAAACGTATTATTTTTGTTATTGTATTGTTGTAAAAATTATTTAAAAATAACACATATATAAAAATTATTTTAAAAAACACAACAGGAACAGCTGGTGGCAGCACAGAAAAGATTGGATGAGTTACAGGCAAAGGCGAAGTATTTGTGTTTTAAAAACATGTCTGCAAATTTAGTAGAATTGCTAAAGATGGAAGGTTCATCTGAAAACCTGAGGCCACGTGTAAAACACACAGGTAAGAAACATGAGGACAAGTGGTTCCTTTTCCTGAAAGATTATCAAACTTGTTGGAGCCCTTACTTACCTCTGCTCCTATTTTGTGAATGTATTTGTGGATTTTCTGATTTATCTCATCACTAATTACAAAACAACAACAACAAAAAAGACAAAAACAAAAAACAAAAAACATGTTCCATCAATTTAAGTAAACATGTGTTTACTTTAATCAGATGTTGATCCACTCAATGATCCTCTTTGTTGATGTTTTTTAATCTAGTGACTTATATAACATATAAACATATAACATATAACATATAAACTAACATATAAACAGAGCTACAAGATTACATCACATTGTTTATATGTAGTCAAACAATAGAAATACAAAATTAATTATTTCCCCAAATAGAAGAACATAATAATAAATAATATACATAGATGAATAACAAACCAAACAGATTTATTACTGGTGATCAGAGGACACAGTAAATTATTCATCATAATGAAAAATTTGAAAAAAAAAATTATATTTGGGACAGAGTTAGAGAATCTGGCTTTATGGGTTTGGGATTTGCCCATCAGAAGATTTACAATGTGACAAACTGATGTTTTCAGATTGCGTGAGAATATCTCTAACCCTAATAAATACAGCGTGTCCTGTTTGAAATACATTTATCTTTCCAAAAAACTAACTAATATGGGCAATTACAAAACAAATGTACAATAGTCTCAGGCTCAGTGTTAAAAACCTACAACTTTCATCTCAGTTAGTGAATCTGGAAAATCTCATTTTATAGATGAGTGTGATACATGTGTTAAGCAAACACTGGAGGTTCATAAAGCCTGAGTTTTATTTGTTGACTTTAGTCAACTCAAGGTTTATGCTCCTTCGTGAATGTCAACAGTAGAATCTGTTAGTCTGCAGGTTTGTCCCTTACTGAAGGTGATTCACTCTGGACCCCCTGAGTCTGAAGACCTGAGTCTGCAGAGTGACTGACGTGTTCTACATCATGTCTCAAAAATGAAAAGGAGCCTTTGAGCGTCAGAGTGTGAAAGTCCTGTTTTATCTGTTTCAGGACAGAGATCATCTGTTTGGCTTCGTCTTATAGTCAAGTATTAGTTTTGTCTTTTTTTATTTATTTTCTTATGTTTACCTTTTTGTTTTCTGTGTGTTTACATATTTAGTGTTTGGTCTACTACATCAGTGGAATTTCCCTTTGGGATAAATAAAGCATCTATTGTAGTCCCAGTACAGTCATTATTACTGTTATTGTTATTGTGGTGGCAGGGAAGCTTTCATTTTATGTATTACATTATAACTGAGTGAGAGGGAGTCAACAACATGGAGGAAAATAAAAAACCCCATAGATGAAAATCAATAAAATTTACACAGAACAATGAGGTGTTTGTCAGGCGAGAGGAATTGGGAGGAGTTTGTTTTTATTTATAATTACAGTGGTGCTCAGTGACCAGAGATCACTTCTCAGTCAGCAGATACTCCTCACAGTACAGACTCTTTTCACTTGTTTTTTTAATTTCATTTTATCACGATGCAGAGACGAACAAACCGCAGAGGTCATGAAGAACATTACTGGAAAGGTCGACATTTGAAACTGAATGATTTGAAGGAAGAAGCTCAAGGTTTACAAAACCAGTACCTCTTCAAAGAAAACATCCCTGACTACCCTCGACCAGAGTTTCATGTGTCTCATCTGAAACATGACACAGACAGAGCTGGATTAAAAGGCATCAGGAGGGACGATGGATTCAAGGCCCCATATGGTGAGACTCCAAACCTGCTGTGGTGGAGTCTGACTGTGAAACCTGATGATGTAACATCAGCAGAGACCAGGCTCCTGGAGAAGACCTTCCCAGACCGGACAGAGGAGCAGGTCCAGAGGCAGCAGAGCTTCCTGTGGAAGTTTGCCACCTCCCCTGCCTTTAAGGAGACCTCCATGCTGGGCTCGTACCGCTTCATTTTCCCCCTGGAGGAGGTGCTGAAGGCCTACAGCGAGCAGGTACTAACTCTGTATTAACATGTTGTATTTAAGTAAAAGTACAGTTTCTGTCAAAAGAAAAGCTGAAAGTCTACATTTTGATCACATCTTGATAGTTTTATTTCAGATACATTGTGGTCACTGCCCAAATACTTCTGAAATTTTATTTCTGGGAAAACTGGAGCAGTTGGTGACCAAACAGACCAGGTCAGACCAGTAACAGTGATAAAACTGGACTCCAGGTCTCAAACTCCTCCAGAATGTTCAGTGAATTTTAGGAGACGTGGGGTGTCCTTTAAATCATTAGTTTAGCAGAAAATATTTGTGTAAAAACATCTGGAGCAGTTTTAGATTGTTGGATTTCTCTTACAGAAAAGTAGTATATTTACTGTTTATATTATTGTACTTGCAGTATACTTAAGTATAATTGTATGCTTCTAGTATACTTGCTAGTATACTATTTTGATATTTCTTGGGACTCTGTAGAAGAAGAAGTATACTGAAAGTCTACTTTTTATGTACTTATGTACTTATATGTACTGTATATGTACTTTACTTATGTACTTATATGTACTTTCTCATTTTTAGTTTAAAAGAAGTATACTAATAGTAAACTTGAATGTACTCCTTTTTTGTAAGGGTAAGTATGGAAAAGGAAGAGAACAATACAAAATTATTTTAAGAAAATAGACAGGTGTGTAAATAATGCACTGCTGTGCTCCCATGTAATAACAACAGTAACACACCTTGCTGCTTCTAGCATGGCAATTCATATGTAAAGGGAAACCAATTACCAAAGATGGATGAAAAGTTATCTTACAAATGTTACAAGACAAACAAGAAGTTGAAAGACTGATAAGGAATAAAGATGCAATACAATTCATGCAGCCATTGAGAGGAACACCAGCCTGCAGGGAAAACAACCAAAGGTCTTTTTGCTATGATAAGACAACTGGGATGTTGCATATACCCAAAAGGATGTAGCATCCTTTGGATATATGGAGTCCCTGTGTTTGAAAATGAAAATAATGACAAATCTGTAAGTAATTTTATATCTAAATATATCACAGCTGAGTTCCCTGACACAAATAAGCAACCTGACCTGTACACAAATGTAATTAAAGTACAAATGACTCTAGATTGGATTTTCCAAACCACCGTGCAGAAAAACAAAGATAAATAGATAACAACAAAGATAACCAAAGGAAGTAGAAATTGAAACCACAAAAGGCTTAGACCCTTGAACATGTGACTGAATAACCCTCAAACTACATCTTTAAGCTTATAACTGCATTTGATGAACACATCTAGTACAGTTGTACTAAAACGTGAACCTCAGGATTGCTGCAAACACTCATTTACTTGATGCCTGGAATGCTGACATTAATGTCCAATACATACTAAATTATTTTAGTCTCATCACATACATCTGCACATACATAAGTAAAAGCGAAAATTATGTAAGTGATTATTGAGAACTCTGACAGAGAAAATGTCAATGAAAGTGACGAGATGAGGCAAATTATGCAGCCATGCTCAATAAATGAGAAGTGTGTAACTCATAACATGTGGCATTAATATGAAGAGAAGTTCACGAGCTGTCATATTCATACCAACAGACAACAACCCACAAAAAATGAGTCACCCTCTACCATGTAAGTCCTTTGGTTGCTGCTCGTCAATACTCTCCAAACTCAAACGCTCAGATTCAGGGGTTAGGTTACACCATTCATCAACTGCATCTCCTTTCTGCTCATACTCTTCAGCAGCATCCTCAATGTCTTTGCTGTGCTTTTTATATTTGTCTTTGTTCTGTTTCATAATGTAGCACCTTCAAGCCAAACCAACCCATCACTGTGGAAGGACTCATATGTGGGGAAAGACTGAATTTTCAGTTCATTTTCTGAAGGGTATGAAGGTATAATTTTAATAATGTTGCATAATAGTGTTCAGACTTTTTTGTTCAGACAATCTGTAAAATCTGATGACAGCAGGCTTATCATTTCTTCTCCTCCGAACATACCCCAAGGCAAAACATTTTTGCTTTGTGCTTGTTGGCAGTAGACAATTCTGCAGGTAGACACGAAATCAGCTAAACACATCTGCTGAAACTCTGGTGGTTCTGGTCTCCCTTTGTATTTTTCTGTCAAAGATGTCATCCACACATTTTCACAAGCTGGAGTTGTGTTTTCTAGGTTGAAAAGAAAATGTGCCAGATGACAGCAGCTCAATGTTGATAGTGAACACAGAGGCATCAGAGAGCCCCCTACTATAAATCCTATTAAATCCACCACAATTTTTCTACCACATAAACAGTGGTGCTGGAACAGAAAAGTTGCATCTTATCAAATGTATCCACGCTGAAGCATCTAAAATACTTTGCAAACTCCCAAGACATGCTCAGGAAGCTGAGATTTCTGAACACACCGTCTATACTGATAGGCAGTCAGAAACCCTTTGGAGGAATGTCACTAATAGCTATGGGAGACTTCTGTCAGTTAACACCCACAGGACTCAGCAACCTCTCTGTGTACATGATCCAGGTCAAATTGGCCTGTGGCAAGAACACTGTCAGATATTTACACTATATAAACAGTATATACATAGTGTAACATACCTCGGGTTCGTCCTGTTACAACTCAATGCCCCAATAAGAGCAGTAATTGCAGCTGTATACAGACCTCCAGACTATTCCATGACATCATTCTTTTCTAATATTAAAAAGCTCTTCGAATGGTTACAGATCAAAGAGCCAATAAATAGATCATCAGCGAATCATTGTCTGTGATGATTTTTAATAAACCTTGTCTGTCTGATGAAAAACAAAAAACAACACACACTACCAGATCTCATATTTGTCTCACAACCTCATAAATGTGTACACTGTGGTATTATTCAGACATATTATAGCTATCATAATGGTATTCATTATATAATATCTACCATCAACAGTTAATTACACATTTGTCTCGTCCACACTTAATCTACGCAGACCTTTACAATCTACAGGATATATTTGAATGCAAATGTAAATGAAGTAATCACCCACAGAAATTATGATCCAAATACATTCAACAACAATTACACTCCAGTAAGCCTAATAGATTTAAAAATTATCTGCAACAATAATCCAATAATTATAAACCTGTACCATCTAATATAATCCAATACAACAGCTCTGCCATGAATTCTACATTTACAAAGTTATAAGTTTTCAGTTTTTAAAGAGTCAGAAATGTGACTATTCTACTACATGTGCATTATTATGGTCATGGTCGTACTGGAGTTTGTTATGTTCAGAGGTGTCTTTAATGTTTTGGGTTGGGGTGAGACACCTCTTAATATAATGTAAAAACTGAAAAATGCTAAATTCAGTTGTGAATGCTAGTACACAGCTACCTCGTGCTGATATGCTTGACATACTAAAACAGTTACAGCTGTTGTGCCACGATGTGGATAGTCATTAACCTTTAAATTCAGAATCTATGCTTAAGGTTAGGGAATGGAAACATTGACATTTTGAACAAATATTCCTAATACAAACACACCCTGTGACTATGTGCACAACCATTGAAGCCTGACACAATGCTGCCGCCTGCTGGACAGTTCTAAAAATTCCAACATAGTTTTATGTTAGAATCTATTTTACCATCTCTACATTCTTCAGTACAGTACATCCTGTAGTAGTAACAGCTGCAAGCAGCAGCAACAGCTTGCTTTCAGCAATCCCAAACATTTTCTTTACAAAATACACATTCTTATTATATTATTGATTTCTCCAGTCTAACTTTTCATGGACAAATGAGCCTAACACTATCAACATTACATTGAACACACAAAACTAGTCTAAAAGCAAATACATTGTTTATATTTTAATATTTTAAGAAAAAATATGTACATAAAATATGTATCTTCCACAACATAAATATACAGGGAAACATGACAGTTAACAGTTTATGTTGTATTAAGTGAGGCCCACCAGCAGAGGGCAGTCTAAACCTTTCTTTCTCCAGCCATGCAGAGGTCAGTCAGCGAAAACCTGCTAATTATAAAAATATATACCTAAATCAAATATGTGGCTACATTTTACAGTGATGTCAATGTGGGGATTTAGTCTAAAAAGTCATGCATCACCACAGCAACAGCCACAAGCTCAGCTTTAATTACAAACTGAGGCTGGATCTGATCACTTTTGTGCCATGGATCTGAATTCCACCTATGCTGTTAAATGTGCATTCATCTGTGAGCAGAAAGGATTGATAGGGAGATTGATCTTTCTAGAAACGGAAGCCACTGCTTCATACCAAGTAGAACACATGAAATCTATTTTTTTGTAATGTGACATGTATGCTAATAATGACAGAGTGAATCACAGTCAGTAGCACCTGATTAAACAAACTTCATCTCCAGAAAGGCTGGGTATTTTTTTAAAATGCTGTGAACATTTATATGTTAACAGTGTTTTTTTCTTTTTGCTTTAACCTTAAATTAGCTTTTAGGAGTGCTTGGGAAATCCATTGCCACTTACGTTCATGTCAGATGCACAGACAGTGGAAATGTGATCAGATGAGTTGAGCTTGTTCTTGAGAAACAGTGGAAGTTGGATTGTCCATGACATAAAGATGAAAAAAATAAAATCATCCAGACACCAACAAAAGGTGCAAAACCCATCACCTGCAAACACTATGGTGGCGAATCAGTGCCCACAGCATGTGAATATGATATGAGTGAGAGTACCACTGACACTGAGGCTTATATAGGAACTTTAGAGTGACATCTGATGCCACCAGGGCAACTTCTTTTCCCAAGAGGTCAGTGGATATTTCATCCAGACGACTGATCTCACTGCACATGCTACAACAACACAGTTTTGTAGATACACAGTGTAATTGCTCGACTGTCTGCCTCCCTGCAGTCCACATGTGTCTGCACATGAAAATATATGGTGCATCATGAAGAGACAGACAGGGGCTACCACAGAGTGCTGAGCAGCTGAAGTCTTGTTTGCAGTGATTTTAGCTTTTGTTGCAACTTTTATGGAAAGTTTTCTAAAAAATAATTTTTTAACAATTTTTTTTTGAACAATTTGCCTCCAGTTATGAAGCTACTGTCATTTCTAACAGCCATAGGTTAAAAATGGAAGCTTAGGCACCAGTCCTCGCTGGTTCTGGACACATCAGAGTGGTGGGTGATGGCTCAAGAACTCAGAGCGATATAAAATCTAAAACATGATGCACTGGACACGCTTCACAGAATCTGAGGCATTACTTTGTGCACTGGTGTGATACTGTTGTCAAGGTTTTTCAGTCAGCAGCGTGCAGACACTGTCTGCTCAATGGGATCAAAATGAATCTGTCAGGCTTTCTTCTTCTCCTTTCAAACACACACTGCAGGAGTTTGAGTCTGCCTCTCGGGTGTATCATTTTCGCTGAAGAGGTTACATTCAGCAGCGGAGATGGATTGTTTACCAAGATGTACCCTTAGAATTCAAGAGTTGTCATGGTATTTTATGCTGCACTAAACAGTACTGCATGAATATAATAATAAACTTTGTTTGGGTTGCCTTATTTCTTTCTGCCTCCAGGCTTCATAGTTACTAGTAACCAACTGTGGTGATTTTTTCATTACATTGTTAGAAAATATATAGAATGTCTATTATAAAACAACCCAGTGACAGTGTACAAAAACATTGGGACACTGTGTGAAATCCACATAAAAACAAAATGCAATGATTTGCAAGTCTCATGATCCCATATTTTATCCACAATAGAACACAGAAAACATATCAAAAAGTTTTTCTTACTTAAAGAAAAAAATACTGTCACTTAGAAATTGATGACAGCAACATGTCTCAAAAAAGTGGAGTTGTCATAGATGCAGTATGTGGTTTAGCATTGTTCTGCTAAAATGTTCAAGGACTTACCTGAAAAAAAAGATGTTGTCTGGATGGAGCATATGCTGCTCTAATACCTGGATATATCTTTCAGAACTATTGGAGCCTTTTTTCAGATGTTTAAGCTGCCCAGGCTAATAAATAGCTTTTTTCTATGAGCCATGCAGATACCAAACTACCACTGCCTTACATGACCTTTTTCTTAAATCTGTACATCAGTTTAAACATTTTCATGTTTTCTACGGGTTTATGAGAATCATTGCTTTCTGTTTCTATCTGTTTATGTATATTTTATAGTGCCTCAGCGTTTTTAGAACTGGGGTTGTAAAAGACTTAAAACTGACACATTATGTTGTGCTTTATCATGTTTTAGCCTTATTTAGGACATAAAATAGAACATAACCTTATACAACATCACACACTGTGTCACATCTGTACCAGGTGTTAATAGTATAAGAACATCTCATGGTTGTGCAGATCAGGTGTACAATATTTATTTCAATGTATTCCTTTCAGTGCATACTTCACACCAAGGCAGGATGTCAGTGGGACTTTTTTGTCACACTACACACACTCACCAACCTCAGCATGAACAAAATACCAAACCAACAGCAGTTCTGCTAAATATAACTGAAACAGACATTTTTCACTGCTGTCATAGAATGAGCTCCACAAATTTGGAATCATGACAACGGTGACATTAGGCTTTCTGATGTTAAACTGACTCACTGACTACATGACTCCAGTTCAGAATGGTACGACAGTCTAGTTTTCTAATGTAGCAGTTGGACAGCTTCTTAGCATGCCTAATTTCACATTCGAATGTGACAGCACTAGTAGCATTTCAAAACCACTCATTCATGAGGCAGGAATAAATATTGCACAAAGACCATTTTACAGCACAAGAGAGAGCCCATCATCACAGTAATCAATCCCACAGCTCATTTTTCATTTCCCACAATACCAGACCTTTAGAAGCATGACTCATTTTTCAGATTTCACTGATAACAGGTGGAAAAAAGTGATGTAAATGGATCTAAAGTTAGAGGATATACAGTTCCACACGTGCTCTGTTCAGAGGTACATGTGGCTTTCAAACATTTCACATGTAATGCATCCAGAGGCAGGTGGTTTCCAAACGTGTGACATCTTTCAGATGGTTCAAATCCTGCCGCTTATCACACTTTTGAAAAGGAAGCTATGTCACAGCATCATTTAATATACAGTACTAGTGTTAACAACATTGAGAACTGAACTTCATCATGGAAAAAGTTTGAATACATTTTGGAGTGATTTTGTGTCCCAAAAACAAAAGCACAACATACAATAACTACATACAATAAAAACTATTGATCCCCAAGTAGGAAATTCACTTGTTACAGCAACACAGCAACCAAAGATAACTAAAGTAAAAACAATAAGGCCCAATAAAGGAATAGGGATCCTGTGACACATCTTGTTGTACCGTCGAATGGCGGTGGGCGCAAAAGATGGCCTGAAGAGAAGTTTTCAGTGGAATCAGTCTGTGGCTTAATGAGCTTCCCATCTGCCACAGTTCTGGTAGAGCGAGTGAGACGGATTCTCCATAACTGATATTACACCTGATATCTTAATATAAACTGATACGTGAACTCACGCAATCCAAATGCATCCCCCAGCTGACATGTAAACTTGATATAAATTCAGTAGAAATTTTCCGTGCAAACTTTTTAAAATCATTTTTGAATGAACAAACCCTGGAACCTTTCTGTCCTTATTGTTGAGTGGAAGTGCAGCTGATATGCTGAGTGTTAGACTTAGCATTTAACACACTCATAATTTCACCTGATGGTGGCACTAGAAGAAAGGTTAAGGGATCACTAACTGTCTGTAGAAGCATAGATATTGATTATATCCTATTACCAATAAAAATCTGTTTCATGCTACTGTAGATGAAAGATCAAAGACTGATCAGACTCCCTGAGATTCTACCTATAAGAAGATTTTTTAAAACACATTTCAAGGCACATAAGTGTTTCATTCAGTAGTTGATGAGATATTTCAGTGAAGGTCGCTGTCTGACTGCCATTAAAGATACACACAGCTTTATTGCTGTGCCACAAAATGTAAAGAGATTAGGTTTGTTGGCTCGCTGTCTGAAAAGGCGACAGAGAGATATCAACACGCTTCTCCTGCAATTAGCACTTTAAATTGCTTCATTAGTTCTTCGGCGCTTGGGAGGTCTGGATGTTGATCGCACTCACATCTCTTCTATCTAATTGCCACTCAGGATACTCAAACTGTTTAATGTAGCCTCCCATAAGATTTTCTTAAATTTTATTGGAGAAAATGACTTTGTCGGATTTGAGGAGGGAAAATACACAAAAACCGTCGTCATGCACATTACCTGCCTATTTCATCATTCCATTACTAATCTAAAGCTTAATCCACTGGGGACATTCACTAGCAAATAGCCCTGCCTCAACGTTATTCTATAGACCTTTTTTTGTGGGGAGGATGTCAAAGGTTGGACACCCACTGTGAATTATCTACACATTGTAACATCTACAATTTGAGTATAGCTAAATAAAATAAACAAGAGAACAATATTTAATCAGAGGAACACAGCTGAATGAGTGTCTGTTTAGTAAACTGTGAAGAAGTCATGTTCAATTTACAGTGTGAATGAGATCCCCTCAGTCTTGGCATCTTGAAGGCCCCCATTCAGTTCTTGTCTTTAGTGCCACACTGAGACATCTACGAGGGACTTTTTGTTGAAGGAAATAAGGCTGAATAACCTGACCTCAAGCTGTGATAGCACTGTTTAGTAAAGCTCTGAAGCTCTGGGGAGCACAGTGGGCGTAGGGACTGCTTTCAAGCAGAAAAAAAGGCATTTTCACCTCTATGATGTTTGTTCTGGTTTGAGTCCCCGCGAGAAACACAAGTATTTACTGGAAACCCTGACAGTCACGTTCAAAGCTGACGTGCGAAGAGCATCTAAGGAAATGAAGAAAAGCAGAAAAAGCAGGATTTATTGGGCGTCAGTACTTTAATACAGAGAATTGTTTAACTTATAGCTGCCGCTTCCTTCAATCCACAGCCACAGTCATGGGTAAAAGCTGCATGTTGTGTGCACACTGTCAGATATGACAGTGGAGTTCCTCACTCTCCTCCCCTCTTGCTCTCTCTCTCTCTCTCTCTCTCTCTGCCTCTCTCTCTCTCTGTCTCTCTTCTCCCTCTCCTCTCTCTCTCTCTCTCCCACTGCTCAGCATCTCCACTCTCACGATGCATACATCCACTGGTCTGATCCCCCTCAGAGGCACCGTCCAGTCCATCTGAGTCTCCTGTGAGAAGGATTTGAGTCACGGCTTCTGCAAGAGGTGAGTCATTCTTTATTTCTGTCTCCTCACTCATGATGAATGTTTTCAGTTTTACATGCATATTGATCACAATATTTACAGAATTATTATTTAAGCTGATAGATGTAAGATGTGAATATGACTGAAACTTCATCTTGTCTGTTGAAAATTCATCTGTGTCAGTGACACTTGGCAGGGAATTTAGTTTTATATGACCGAATATGATGCAGCTGCATGATATTTGAAGCGATATTTAAATGGTATGCTCTACTTTTTTTTAAGGTGTCTAACAGCAATATTAACCAATGAACTGATCACTGCATAGCACATAAATCATGCAAAAACGTATTCATTGTATGTATTGTATTTATGGCAACAAACATTACAACCCTCCATGTTCATTTTCAAATCTGAATCATATCCAACAGTGTCCACACTTACTGTCCATAAAAGCATGATCTTTAACAGACTTTGTCTTTAATGGACTTAAATTGTACAGTGTGTATTGAAAATGAAAAACTTTTATCTGGAATCTAATTTGAGCTCAATACATGACTGTCCCAGAAGCTTTTTGCAACAACACAGTGTCGGTTGCAAAACGAGGCCACCATTGTAATAATTCTGATGGCTGTGGCTGTAATTAGTGATGAAGTGTGCGATAGTGATTTCAGAGCACATTTTTAAATGGAGTCACCATCAGACAGAATCTTCCATTAAGCTGCTCTGCTACTTCCCATGGAGAGGAGCAGAGGAGCAGATGCTGCGGTCTCATGCCATCCTCCCAGATGTGGATTTAGTTCAGCTGGAAAGTAACTGCAGCCTTGAATTCATCTAGAATAACAAGCCATCCAATTTATGGCCAAGAAATAATGTGACTTACATTATTCAAGTAAGTGAGATGACAAACTGATTCATTAGCATTAAGAAAATAATAGATGCCACCCACTGTGTGGTGGAAATATTCTGTTTTTTTCAGTCCACTTGATGATGCAGTAATTGTCTGGAGAAAATATCAGTTTTTCACAAAGATCAGTCACAGCCGCAGCTAAGGAGCAACAGCGAGCACCACAGTGTGAGATGATAAGCTGTCTTTTTACTGACTCAACTGAATTCTGCTTTTGATAAACACACCTCATGCAGGAGGAACAAAAACACGTTCGTGTCAGTTTTATTTTTTAATTTGGGTTATGATATGTTCATCTTTTGCACATGCTTCTCAGAGCAGGATGTGCAGCAAGTCACTTTATTAACAGCTCATGTAAACAGTGACTCAACAGGCGCCTCTGGTTTGAGCAGAACATAATTTGAAAACAGCCACACTATTGTAGACACACAGATGGAGATCAGTTCTCAGTGTGGTTCCCTCGTAGCAGTGGATGATATGATGATATAAACTGTGAAATTAAAATTAAAATGCGTAAACTGCAAGATTTTATAATATAATTTGCTATTTTCATCATCATTGATTTGCTCTGAAGTTGTTTTATTTTTGGAATTTTGATTATCATTCAATCTAAATTAATCTAACCCTCAACACCCTACATAACACTTTAGGTGCTACTTCCAGCATCCTGCAGCAGCAACTGTAACGATTGTTACAGTGGTGACACAACAAAAAGTATACTAAAAATATTTCAGTTTAGGTTTTATGTATCACTGGCACACTACAAAGTCCAAATAAAAACACATGCTGGTATAAGGTTGGTAGTAACTATCTTACTACTTAAATAGTCCTCTAAGTGATTTGGTTGGTAGCAGCCTCCAGTGATTAATTAGCATTAGACTGATTGAGGCTTCAAGCCAAAGGTTTGATCATGACTTGAATAATGATAACTTTACCTTTTTTTTTTTGGGTAGGTGGAATGTAACCTGGACAGCTGATTAAAAAAAGAAAAGTACAAATAGCATATTTTACAAACACTAAAAAACAACAAAAAAACAAGCTACCAATGGCAGAGATGGCAATAAGCCATTGCCATCTCTAATAATAGCAGAAGGACAAATGGAAAGCTAGTGCCTATTTAGGCTTGTTTCTAGTTTCATTTGTAATTTGTTGTGCATGCCTGTGTGTTTATTTATCATTTTTGAGGTGACTTGTGTTGCTGAGCTCTTTTAGCAGTGCTAGCCTCCCTGTGTCTCCTGCTATTACAGCCATGAGAACATGAGAAATTTGGGGGCAAAAAAAGTCTTAAGTCTTAATATAAAAGTATAATAAATAAAGTCTTAATTAATTAATTAATTAATCAACTAATTTGTAGCATAGGAAAGAACTAACAATGTATTAAGTCATATTTAAATTTGTCACTATTCTATTTAATACAGTGATTAGCTGTTATGTCATTTTCCTCAAACAATGCAGACTCACGGGTTGTTTTACTGGTGTGATTAATATTAATGACTGATCAGGTTTAGTTAAATTTATTACATACATACAGTTATGCATAATTGATTTAGAGAAACCTGAGCGAAGATTGTACTTCCTTGTTTTTATTTAGATTTTCTTTCCCAGACAAATATTGAAATAACCTTTAAACCCCAAAAAATGTTCAGAATTTTAATAAGCATTCATGTTCCCTTCACAATAATATACAATCTGCATGTGTGGGCTGAGCGAGTGTTTATGTAAGCTTTTACATTTGGTCTCACATTTCACAACAACTAAAAGCCGTGTCCACGCTTCCTTTTAGAAAGACAGTGGGTCGTGTGCATTCATGGTGGGATTTTGTGGTCACATGCTTATTAGCCATGAGCAAAGAGGCTTCAGGATTTCTCTCTTGATGTTGGCATGATGAAGGCAGTGTAGACCAGGCTTTGTATTTTATGACAGCAGCACCAGATTCAACAGGGAGGGGTCAGAAACAGAAGGACAGAAAGTGAGAGGCAAACTGTGAGAAAAAGATCAGAGCAGCTGAATTCCTAGGAAAGATGCGATTATGGCAGGAGTTGTACACACAATTACAGAAACTACACTATAACTTGTGAACAAGGGTCGTGGGGGGCCTAACCTTATGAGAATGCAAGGTTAGGCACGTGATTGTGCATAACTGAGAACAGAATTTAAACAGTATAATGCTGAAGTCTTCACACCATTGTAGACACACATCATGTGCTGCTCATGCCCCCCATTTCTATCTGTCACGTTAAATATGAGTCAGATCAGAGAGAAAGGCGTCTGCATCTAAACACAGCACAACAGGGAGGCTACAACCTGAACATGAATAAAATGCTATATTGTGCCTTTGTTTTTTTAATTAAATAGGAAAAAGCGTCTCCAGGCATTTGCTCTCAGTAATGACTCACTCTGGATGGTGCTGTTAACTCCTCGATGACAACAAAAATGCCTCTACATAAA
Organism: Helostoma temminkii; assembly: GCA_900302695.1. NCBI lineage: Eukaryota > Metazoa > Chordata > Actinopteri > Anabantiformes > Helostomatidae > Helostoma > Helostoma temminkii. Next base: position 17,938 of record OMLM01008150.1, read on the forward strand.
TTATTATTGTGAGGCTTCCATTTAACATTTAACAAAAAAAATCTTTATTTTATGCATGTGGGGAAAAAAGCTTCAGAAAATATGACAGTGTAGTTTATCAAAGGTATTTTCTTGCAGAACCTTGAACTTGAAAGACAATTTCACAACAGGCAAATGCTTCGACAGTCTGACAGCATGCTTTATATAGTCATGAATTTGAAACATTTTATTTCTAGAGAATATGAATTATGCTAGATAAAAAGCACAGCAGCCCATTTAGCAAAATGTGACTTCAGATAGCTCTTGTTTATCTTCTTTTTGCCTGTGTTCATTAAGGCTTATCATATTTAAACTTTAAGAGACTTGTTTGTGTGTTAGGTCGTGGCCAAAAATAACCCAAAGGTTCTTCACCATAGTGCTAAAGGCCAAAGTGCTGCCATTTAGGTTAACTACATGGTAACTATAAGATTTAAATAATTTCTGTTCTGTCTGAATTCAGTCATAGCCTGTTAGTTTGGCTAAGTCATTAATTTAATAGAAATGTCTTAATAATATTGTGAAAAGTATAGGTCCAAGCACAGAACCTTGAGGACCACCAGAACTAACTGAAGACTGATCTTTAACATGAAGTAATTGGAATCTATCCGACAGATGAGATTTAAAATCACTCATCTTGTGTTTATTACTGTCATGTTCAAGTCTGTAATAAAATGTGTGATGTATAGTGTTGAATGTTTGCACACAAAAGATCTAACAGGACAAGTTTATTGTCTGAAGCTAAGAGATGATCATTGGTGACTTTCACCAGTGCTGTTTCTATACTCTAAATCCTGACTGGAAATCTTGACACTCAGGTTATTCCTGTGTAGGTGATTACAAACTACTTTTTCAATCATTTTTGTAATGTATATTAGTCTATGTAGTTTGTTAAATTGATTTGGTCTATTATGGGCATTTTGACTGGTGCTGAAGGTAAACATCTCTGGTCAGTCTGTCTTAAACTCTATGTGGAAAAGGTTTTAAGGTCTCATAAATGATTTTAAAGCTATTGTACATGAACATCAATTTGTGACTGTGGCAGGGAGGCTCTGGTGCTGTTTTCTCTAATAGTGGCACATTTTATATGAAGTCATTACTGCAGAGAATTAGGGGAATATTAGGTTTAACAGAGGTATGACTCTTTGTCAGCCTGTCTACAAGACACCTTGGGTTGCTCCTATTTTCCTCTATCTATGATTAGATTGCAGTTGTGGCATTGTGGAAGGCTTGTTTAAATATATTATTAAACCATCTTTCCAGATAGCATCATAACAACACGCATTATGTTTCCAGTGTTGAATAATGCGCTAGATTTATATACTTTTCCAAAATTGTGGAGAGGTACTTGAGGTGGAAAAGTGCTGTGTAAAACACCCTAGCAGGGTCAGGGATTCTCTTCCATCTGTGGTTATGCTTATTCAACAACAGTAATGCTTGTAGTTAGGGAAAGATTGTGGTTTGGGTGGTTAATTAGATCATGTCTCATACACAGACCACAATCACTCCCTAGTGCTGTGAGTGACTAAAAACAAATCATAAAAAGTTGACCCATCCTTGATATAGCTTTAGTTGCTGAGAGCACATATTGCAGGCTACTGCAACACTGGGTATTTTGTCAAGCATAAATCAAATGCAGTGACTGAACATTTGAACTAAAATGTTCAACATCAACATTTTGCAGCATGCAGTATATTCATTGATATTTCCTCATTATGCTAATAAAAACATAGTTCTTATGTTTAATTTTTTATACCAAATAGTGGAGCTGTTTCACTACCATATCAAATTATTTTAATTTCTGTTCTTTGATGCTGGAGATATGAAATGTACCTTCTTCAGTCAGTGCACGTGGGCTGGAAAGACGGTCGAAGTTCTTTGCTGTTATTATGCATCAGCATATACACTACCAGTCACTCCATTAGCTTTTTTTTTCTTTATTTTTATGATTTTCAACATTGCACATTAAAACTGAAAAAACACTGCAATTATGGAAACAAATATGTAATTCTGCTAAATAACCCAGAATATGTATTATATTTTAGGATTTCATGATGGTGTGGGGGTGCTTTGCTGGTAACACTGTAGGTTACTTAGTCAAAACTGAGGGCACACTGACCCAGGGTGGCTACCTTAACATTTTTCATTTCATCATTCTATCTGGTTTGCAGTTAGTGGGACCATTGCTTGTTTTCCAACAAGACAATGACCCCAAACACAACTCTAGGTTGTGTAAGAGCTAATTGTCAAAGAAGGAGAGTGATGGAGTGCTGCATCAGATGTCCTGGCCTCCACAATCACCTGATCTAAATCCAATTAGGATGGTTTGGGATGAGTTGGAGTGAAGAAAATGCAGACAACCATTACTCAGGACATCTAGGAACTCCCTTTTGCTTAAAAACCATTCCAGGTGACTACCTCATGAGGCTGACTGAGAGAATGCCAAGAGCGTGCAAAGCTGTCATCAAAGCAAAAGGTGGCTACTATGAAGAATCAAAAACATAAAACAAGGGATGTTTTTAGTTAACTGCATAATTCCATATGTTGTTTCATAGTTTGGATGTCTTCAGTATTAATATGCAAAGTTGAAAATAATAAAGTATAATGAAAAACCACAGAAGCAGAAGGTGTGTCCAAACTTTTGAATTTTGGGATTGTATGGGAAACATCAACAAGTTGGATACTAAATATAAGAGTCTTGTCAGGCATAACATGTTACAACGATTCTATTAACAGTCAGTCTGTATCATATGATGCTGATATTTATAGTTAAGAACCAGGCATGAGAAAATTCAACTGTTATGGATGCAAGTAAATACAAACATCCACACAACACCGTACAAGTAATGTAAAAAACTTTTTCATACAAACTGAATTTAAATAACAACTACTTTAAGAGGTTAAATGTAATGATACTAATAATCCTTTTGAGTCGCAGCAATTGCTTTTAATGTTTCAAAAGTTTCATTCTGTCAATTAATGCAGGAAACCTTCATTTCCAGTTGCACTGATATAAGCTTTATTCTGTCTTTAAAGTGTCTGTATGACAGAAGTAAAATGGAACTGCACAAACATAAATGACGTGGGTTTAACACTTATGCTACAAAGGTTAATTATCATACCCGTTGAGCTCTAATGCCACTTTGTAATGGGATTTGGTTAATAGCATTCAGTGGAACAGACAGATAACAGTTCAAACGGGGGCTATGGTTGGCATAACTCAGAATTAAGTTTATCACTTAATTTAGTGTGAATGGTTTTATTTAGTTCTCTTTGCCCATTCAGAGTTTAGACTGTTGTTAATGTGCTTTTCTCAGGAGCTCACGTCCTGGAAACGCCTCATGCGCCACATGATTCTGGGGAACTTTTGAAGTAAGAAGAACATAATTTATGTTACCTTTGTGCAAATGTTTAAGTAGTTCTAACAGTGTCACATGACATTGCTGCAGGGTCTGTTAGTCTGGTCATGAGTTGGGTTATGAAACAGTACAGGGTAGGGAGTTAATTCTACCCAAATCTGATCTGACCTCATCACGTCTCATCAGCTGAGGGCAGGCTCTTAACAGGCTTTTTCTGTGTCCCTCTCACTAGCCGCAGGAGTGTCATGTTGGGGCCCCTTAAATCACTTCTTTCATAACCAAAGTGGAATGTTCAAAACAAACTTCATCACCATTGTGTTTGGTCAGCTGACACTAAATTTATCTAACTGGAATACAATAACACATAATCCTGCAAAGCTTCCTTTGATTCTTGTGACTGCATAATTAAGTGATTTCAATAGAAACTCCTCATCTTACCATTAAAACACAGTTTACAAAACTCATATGACCTCATCAGGAGTAGACGTCTGACTAATTTTAGCTGACTATTTTGCATGTTGTGTAAACATGACAGTATTGAAAATAAGTTAATATAAAGGGAAGGTAATACACACTGAACTAACAGTTTAATATGAAGTTACAGCCAGCAACGGCTTAGCTTAGCTCCACACAGCATTGGAAACCTGGTTCTGTTCAAAGGTAACACAACCCACCAACTAGAGAGTCTGGGCCCTAATTAGCACATTATGTTAACAAGCTATGTCTTGTCATCAGTGAGGGATTAGCAGGCAACTAGCAGACACTGTATGTAGAAAGAAAAGAAACTGTCTAGCCACATTGTAAAAGCAAAACATGTAGATTTTACATTTGCATTTCTGTAAGGATTAAAGTACTAGATGTGTTAATTAGTGAGCTTTAGAAGTGCTCATATACTAATCAGTATCAAATCAGAGTGCAAAAAGAACACAATGGTGTCAAGAACGTTGCTTGTGGTGATGAGCTTACTGAGAATCTACAGCTCCTCGCAGTTTAGCTGGCTGGCTTGGAACTTTACTGCTCTCATGATGATTGTTTTCTGCTGCAGCAGGCAGTTGTTTTCAGTGATAAAGCTCCAAAAACCCACTGTCTTACTACCTCCAGCACCAAACAGTCAATAGACTCACTGGCTGGTGAACATAGTGGAGCATTAATTTACTAAAGAGCATGATATTTCCCTCAGGAGTTGATGGAGACCAAAAACAGAAAAGGAGTTGGATTGCATTAATTCGTAAAGTGATCGGAATAATAATGTAGTGTCATAACGTCTGGGTGTGTAAATAAGCAATAAATAAGCTTCCTTGGGTCTAGTCAAGTCCACCTTTGTCTAGTCTAAGCAAGACAGGTCCAATTCCAGGCTAGTCAATTTCAAATCCAAGTATATATATATATGTGTGTGTGTGTTTTGTTTGTTTTTGTGATTCTAAAAATGGTATGTCTGTGATGGCACTATATTTAATAATGATCAAAAAGCATGTGCTGTATAAAAGCTCTGTATGATCACATTAGAAGCAATTTCACCTAATATTGCACTCAACACTCTCCACAGACACCGCAGCATGTAACCCCCACTCTGAGCAGGGTGTTGTACTGTGTTTATGATGATAAAAAAAGTGCACCCACATTGTGCAAGGGACGTGAAACTGAAGTGCGACTTTACGTTTTCCTCACAGTTAGTTTTGAAGGAGGCTCAAAGGAAGGAGGAAGCTAATTTTAGTGAAAATGCTGGACTCTAGTTCTATTAAATCACATGGGAGTCCAGTGGCCAAGGCTGAGACAAGTCCAACAAAAGAGAAACATCGACTTACTTAAATTGGGACTCAGACTTGAGCCCTGGCATCTTCACTAATATGTACATTGTTTCAACTTAAAAAGTGACAATACGTCAATGTTGTATTCACAGCCTGTGTGAATGTGTTATGGTTGGCGTGGAGGGACATTACCTTTTGCTAAAAAGTAAAATTCACAAAGCATATCTGAGCTACCAATTGCACACAATAAACATGTAATGTCAATATTGTGTCATCTCACATTTACATCTATTTTCCCTGCAGCCTACATCAATAATGCCATCCACCACAGAACAGCAGTAATCTGGATAAGAGCAGCTGCAGAGATGAATGCTTCTGATGAGTCCTCCTCCCATGAGGAGGTGCTGCAGGTGAACTCCACCTGGGGTTACTCCTACTATCATCATAACTACACCCAGTCCCCTTCACTGCCAACAGACAAGACCAGCACCTCCAAACCTGCAGCGTGCGAGCAGGTCCATATCGCTGTAGAGGTCTGTAGAATGTTTGTGTGTAAAACTTCTAAAACAGCTCTGTGTAGCTTTTTTATTTCTTTATATTAATGTCTTGTAATCATTCTGATTCATCTTGCGAACTGTTTTTCTTTTCTATCCATTTTCAATTGTCGTATTTTTTTATGCTCAGGTCTTTCTGATCCTGGGCATCATCTCCCTGCTGGAGAATATCCTGGTCATCACAGCCATAGTAAAGAACAAGAATCTCCACTCACCCATGTACTTCTTTGTGTGCAGGTAAATGGTTGTTACATTAACCTGCCATAGAATGACTTTGGCCTGTCTGAGTAGTGGTACTTGTCTGGCCTTACATGGTTTGCCTTATGTGGCAACACTGCCTAGAAGGACAGCATCCCTGACCTGCCTCTTCACTGTTGACATTGAAACCGGTGTTTTTCAGGCGCAATTTCATGAAACTGTCATCTGAGGACCTGTGAGGTGTCTGTTTCTCAAACTAGACACTCTAATGTAATTGTGCATTTGCTCAATTGTGCACCAGGGCCTCCAACTCCTGGCGTGTGCTGCTCAGTGAGGGGAGTAGTACATAGCATTAGATGAGCTCCTCAATGACTTGGCACTTTCTCACATGGAATAGCCTTGATTGCTCAGAACAAGAACAGACTTTAGACAGAGTTTCAGAAGAAATTTCTTTGCTTCTGGTTGTTTTGAGATTTTGGGTCTGTAAAATCTGCAATTGCTGATGCTCCAGACACTCACCTAGTCTAAACAAGGACAGTTTTATTGCTTCTTTAATTAGCACAACACCTGCCATGCTAAATCTTTATATGTGTGTAAACATTCCATTAAAAACTGTTTCCAGTTATGATAGTCCTACACAACATAATAGTGTATTTCAGATACATTTGATGTAATTTCTAATGAAAAATTACTTTTTGTTCTTGCAAAAACAAGACAATTTCTAAATGGCCCCAAATGTTAGAAGAACAGTGTAACATTTTCCTAAGACAAATCTCTGTTCCTGGAGCTGAGGGTTACAGTAGCACAGTGACAAGTGAGAATGAAGGAAAATAACTACATGCTAAACAAAGACATAAAAACTACTTGCAAGTTCTCATGTTCTCCTGATGCTGTTAGCATTTAATAAACCCCTACAGGCTCATGATCAAGACTGTGAATATGTCACCCATAAATATTTTGGTAAAATATAACTATTTTGGGGAAAAAAAAAAATTCATTATTGATGTAAATTTAATATAGTATCACTAACTCTCTGTGTTGGTGTTACAAGTTACAGTTACACATTTAGAACTAGTATCTGTATTGGTCATTAAAGTTTGACCTAACTTGTGTGCTCGTTTCAGCCTGGCAGTAGCAGACATGCTGGTGAGTGTGTCCAACGCCTGGGAGACCATTATCATTTACCTCCTGAGCAACAGACAGCTAGTGGTGGAGGACCACTTCATCCGGCAAATGGACAACGTGTTTGACTCTATGATCTGCATCTCTGTTGTAGCATCTATGTGCAGCTTACTGGCCATTGCTGTGGACAGGTAATGATGGAGAGAATCATTGTTAGAAATGCTGGAACATGATGAAATGTAGGAAAGTTACATCTACAAAGCCAAAATAGACAATCTGGTTAACACTAGGGGGGCAAACAGGAAGGTTCAAAAAGTAGGAAGCAGAGCAAAGCAGGAGGGAATGACAGAGATAACACAGCATGTAATCATTCTATAAAAATAAAGGTTATATTAATGATTTTTTTATTAACGTAGTCATTCAGGTATCAAACTAAAGTCTCTCCAAGTGCACTGAGCACTGAAATAAATGGAAGTACTGGATTGAATCCAGCACATTGTCAATATTAAATCACTTAAATTGGGTTCAGAGGTGGTAAGTAGCTTAGCACATTTACTAAAGTTCTGTACCTAATGTGCTTTTACTTTAAGGTTACATTTAATGTACTGTAACTACAATTCAGAGAGGCATATTGTATAGTTGTAACTGTACTTTGTAGATGTTGTAGATCACACAAAATTCTGTGTGATGACCTAATGAATGATGATGGCAGTGTATACGGTGACTGGTTCTTCCCTTACCAGATGTGCTGGTATTGTTCCAACGAGTATTTGAGTCCACGGTTATTATTTTATTTATTAATAGAAAATGTGCCCTGTGATAGACTGGTGATGTGTCCAGGGTTTACCCTGCATCTTGCCCATTAACAGCTGGGATACGCTCCAGTTCTCCCACCCATTGAGAGGACAAGTGGTTAGGATAATAGATGGATGGTTTGTCCAAAAATAACTGTAAAAATCTGTATCTCTGCAACTTACAGACAGCTGGTGGTGGAGGTGATGGAGTTGTTTCTTGTCAAACACCAGAAAAACACCTATCCTAGTACACTTCAGCTAGGGACTGAACCACCAACCCTGTTGTTAGTGGACAAAGTACATTTTAGAGCAAGTATGTTTACTTGTAGTAAGTAATTGTTTAAGACACAAACATCCAGATCATTACTAATTCTCTAAAACAAAAAATTCTTGTACATATGTCACATCTTCCAACTTGGCGAAACTGTGATATCAAGACACTGATGTGTTTAAAACATAAATAAATTGGAACATATTGTACAGTATGCAGTGCCTCACCACTTTCTTTGAACATTTCCAAGAAAATTAAGACCTTGCAGGAAGTAACCATCTGTTGTGAGTGGAAAGGCTACATGCCCAAAAATAACTTACCAAAAGCAAATGTGTTGCACTGTGTTATTGTACAGAGGGCTGTATTTGGCCTCTCAAAGGTCACCCTACTTATTGGTTTCTGCAGTTCGACACTGGCTTGTAAAGGTTGCTAGAAAATCATAGGTTACTTCAGATATCAACATAATGCATGTTATTATCTGCAGGTACGTCACTATCTTCTATGCACTGAGGTACCACAACATTATGACAGTGAGGAGAGCTGGCTGCATCATTGGAGGAATCTGGACCTTCTGTACAGGCTGCGGTATCGTCTTCATCATCTACTCAGATACCACCCCCGTCATCATCTGCCTGGTCTCCATGTTCTTCGCCATGCTCCTTATCATGGCTTCCCTCTACAGCCACATGTTCATGCTGGCCCGCTCGCACGTCAAGCGCATAGCTGCCCTGCCCGGCTACAACTCCATCCACCAGCGGGCCAGCATGAAGGGGGCCATCACACTGACCATCCTGCTGGGGATCTTCGTCGTCTGCTGGGCTCCCTTCTTCCTCCACCTGATCCTGATGATCTCTTGTCCACGGAACCTCTACTGCGTGTGCTTCATGTCCCACTTCAACATGTACCTCATCCTCATCATGTGCAATTCTGTGATCGACCCGCTCATCTATGCCTTCAGAAGTCAGGAGATGAGGAAGACTTTTAAGGAGATCATCTGCTGTTATAGCCTGAGAAACGCCTGTAGCAACATCTGCGCTCTGACAGGTAAGTACTGACAAACAAAGACTGAGACCAATGACAGGACGGGATGGACAGACTGTCTGAATCTAACACTGGAATGTAACTATGGGAAATTCTATCAGTTCTACAGTTTCAATTCTATCATCTATATGTTCATCACATTTTTCTCTTGGAAAGTATGTAAGAATGTATCTGCCATGTACACAAAGTGACTAGAGTATTAGATGTATTATTAAAATACCCAGCTAGGAGCATTTGAAAATGTGCTGACAAATTGTTTATGGTTCCATGTCTCCATGGAGGGATTATTAGAAAATGGGACCCTAGGCACAGGCAGGTAAAATGACCCCAATCCATCCTGTAGCTTATAGACCCCCTAGGCTTAACACTAGAGAAAGAGATACATGACTACAAATGAAGCCATCAACCATTATGAGTTTAGTACTACAATTAGTAAGCCATAAATGATGACTTCACCAATTTTTTACTTCCTGCCAATGAACATTTCTATATTTCTCTACTTCTAGCTGAAATATGTGACCAGATGATGTCATCTGGAGGTGTTCAATACACAGAGATACCTACTTCGATGTAGGGAAGGCAAAGACACTGCACATATACTTGTACTACCTAAACCAGAACCATAAGCAGCAGGTGAAAAATCATTGAAGTCATCCTTTAGATGCTGTTGTACATACTTACTTTAAACTATGCTTTGACATGCACATAATAGTTAGTCAGTGTTGTCTCACAGCACTAGTCGTGCATAACTGGTGCAGGCACTAAAATCAGCAAGTAAAGCTTTAAAGAGAGCCCAGTAGAGCTTGCTCGCAGTTATATGATGTCTTATGATGTCTCTTGCAGTCGCTTGTAATTAAAGGGTAACTTGATTTTGCACATTAAAGTCTGTTTACAGATGCACTACTGCATTGAAAATATATAAAGCATACCCCGATTGAAATATTTATAGTAACGCATGTATATCTACAGGCTGCACTCATCCTAGAGTGTGATCAGGGCTTTATAGGAGTGCACTTGTTAATCAGTGGATACAAGTGCTGCTTTTGCTGCAGCACAGTACAGCATCATCTGGCAGGATCAATCAAGTACGGGCAAGTGCACACTCCCAAATTGTTTAATGGTACAGCGCATTTCTACCTCATGAACACTGGGATTAAAAATAAAACGCCTGCTGCTGTGATCAAATTTCTTAACAAAATCCTTTCACTCTTCTTAGCGTTAGTTAAAGCACAGCCACATGTAGTCGGGATCCTAAATGGCTTCAGTGCTGCTCAGATTACAGCCACTGCATGAATGTTTTTGTTGTGATCACAACACCTTTCTCTCACATTCTTATATCTTGTAAAAAGGTAACATCTGATCCAACTACATTACAGCAAATCATTCTCCTCCTGATGTACATAACAGACACTTCCTTTTGGTATCTACTGTATCTGTTGTTTAAACCTGCAGCAGCCTAAGAAACAAGTCACGCATTACTTGTCTATGGCCCCAGACATGTTGTCTTATTCGTTATGCATAATTGGGGAAAAGTTGAACTTTTTGGACAGCATCACCTGTCATCAACCAACTTTCTGCTGCTGCTGTATGCCTCCCCAAGCTGTGGTTAACAAGCAGCTTCCACAGATCTGCCAACACTCTGCGGCTCTGTAGCACTGCAGCTTGTGCTGGGATCTGAATGTAGATACTTTCTGTCTAATTATAACTGCTTCATTCTGTCGTTGTGTCCATCTTCATATTGCCTTCCTGACCCCAGGTCAGTATTAATGTAAAGATGCCAAAAGGTTACACTTGAAATGTAAAGAACAAATGAACAAATAGCTTTTCTGTTGTGTGCTGGTGGCTCCTCCTTCACAGCTGGGAAGTATAACCATCTCCAACTGCTCTTCATACAAACTGCTGTTCATTGTCGCCCTGTGGTAGATGCTGAACATTTGACTTATTGTAAAGAAAAGCAATTTGTATTGTTATGTGTATCTTCAGAGCGACTGACAGAATTTTAATACTTATACACAATATGTGAAGGAAAATGTTATGAAAGGATGTTTGTGTGTTTTTGATGTAATTGCCTTAGTGTAGCTTCTGTTAGTGGTTCTTGTGAGTGTTTTGGATTGTGAGAACACAAAGAGCATATGAATATACACATATGACAAAGTGCTTTTATTAAAACCTAATATGGTGTAAGTACATTTCTGCTTTTCCCCATAGGTTTCAACAGTGATTGCTCCATTTTACTGAACGCACATACAACTCAAATGTGTTCATGCAATTATGCAAAATAATTCATAATTATTGTTAATTAGGAGGTGTTGAGATCTTGTTTCCACAGTAACCACAGATGACTGATGTGACACTGGACAGAGTCCACATCTTGACTGGCAGTTGCATGATCAGTCTTATGTTTGCGTCCACGTGTGGGGACATATTTCATATTATTAGTAAATTGGTGGCATGCAGAGTGTAAATGTGAGCTACAGTGACAATGACTGACTTGAGTTGTGCTGTTCATGTTGCTCAAAATTATTATTATTTTGTTTGTTTGTGCCTGAATAAAAGCAAAAGGTAAAATGCGAGCTTTTTTCATATCATTCCTATTGCTGAGAAGCTGTTATGCATTGAGTAGGTTCCGGGACTACTTGGGAAAATATGCATATCTGAAGATATATGCATATTTGAAGAGATTGATTGCAATCACATTTATATCCTGAGAGAAAAAAATGGTGGAGGAGGGATGGATGCTAGACAGCCAGCAAGAGAAGAAGATGGACAGATGGTAGTTATCTAATAAGAGTCTAAGACACTCTGTTTAAAAGAGGTGGATGCAGATACACACATCACAAATAAAGAAACCACACCATGTAATTAAACTATTTGCTGCTGGATTTCCTAGAGCACCCACAGCTCATTGGCATTACTGGTCTATGCATTGATACTTTTCATGTGTATTTGCAAACTAGCAACTTAGGAATACAATTACATTAAAAAATGAAATAAAAATAAAATAAAATAGAATGAAATAGGATTTTTTCCCCTATGAGCACTGCCTCCACTCTGAACAAAGCAGCATCTTCCTGAAAGTGTGCCTGAGCTCGGCGCTGCGAAAAGCGTAGATGGCCGGGTCGATAAGGGCGTGGCTCATCAGCAGGACCACGTGCAGTTGGAACAGTGATCTGTAACACTCACAGTACGGGTTCATGGGGCACACCATGATAATTATGAGGTGAAGGAAAAATGGCGCCCAACACACCACAAACGCCCCAAACAGGATAGTCAGAGTCAGGGCCCCTCTCATGCTGCGCCCCTGCCATATTTGCCTTCGACACCTCCCGTTGCCACTGGTGGGCAGAGCTGCAATCTTCCTGGCGTGGATGCGTGCCAGCATGAACATGTAGACGTAGAAGAAGCAGATCATCACCAGGGAGATGACGAAGAGGACGACGAAGCAAATCATGATGAACTGGGAGTCAAAGAATCTCACCATGAGCACAGCTGAGGCCCCACATGTTGTCCAGATGACACCCAAGATGATCCTGGTTCGCCACATTGTCATGATGTTGTGGTATCGCAGTGCATAGAAGATGGTGATGTAACTGAAAATGAAAATAAGTTAGGTTAAGTTTAAATTAGATAAAACTTGAAGTGACAATTTTGTGGCTGCATTGTTAGCAACAGTGATGCTACAAACATTGTTCTGGACACATGATGTAGGCTGACCCTATTTCAGCACCTGTCTGTCAGGGGAGCACGAAGTGTATGAAAGGACTACATTTACAGCACATAATCATGGCCAAATAAATGGGTTGAATTTTAAGAATTTAATCTTGTGCTCTGATGTTCGTTAAGGGTTTAAGATACCTCACAATATTCCACCTCCACTTCTCAAAGGATGTGTAAAGCTATGTTCACAACTGACAACCAAAGCCTTTAGGACAGCTATGAGTGAAGAGAATAGGAACTCAAATTCAAAGAAATCATGGAGTACAGTAACCATGTTAATATTGTATACTTTAGTATTAATGTAACTGAATTTGATTATTTACTGCCCAGGGACTGCATATGGAAATGAACTATTACTGTAGCTAAATATGGTACAATGCATCTCTTCGCATTGTATGAGATTAATGTTTTGTACAGGGAAAAACATGGTGAACAGCAACGTGGCAGTGATGTAAAGTACTGCATGATTTGTGTTTAGACAAGCAGAAACCACTGCAGTATGCCTTTAATAAGCTGCTATACGTGAGTTAGAGTTCAGAGTAAAGTTTTCCAAATTCTCCTCAGAGTCCCAATTAGCCTGATGCTTTAAATGCGAGCAGTTAGGTTATAGCGCCCAAAATCCAATGACAAACTTGCAGCTCAGGGGCAAACTTTCTCCTGATTGAAAATCGAGCAAAACTTTGCTTTTATCATTACGATGAAAGGTTGATGTTGTTTGATCAGAGGGCTGCAGTGAAATATAGAAATTCCATTAAAAATTTAAATCCATCTCTCATGCAAATATACAGTTTATTAATACTGTGTGTTAAACTTACTTTAATTAACATTTAATACGGTATTGAGCAAGTCGAATCTCTATACACATACATACCGATCCACTGCAATAGCCAAGAAACTAAAAAAGGACCCAACAAAGGACATGCACATCAGGGAGTCCACCACATCATCCAGCTTGGTCTCAGAAGACCCTTTCTTCTGCAGCTGTCCAATGTCAGCCAGCACAATCATTAGGGTCTCCCAGGTTTTGGTCAGGCTGGCAATGGTATTGAAGGCCGCCAGGCTACAGATGAAGGCGTACATTGGTGAGTGAAGGTTTCTGTTCCAGATGACGGCCACCACCACAAGAAAATTCTCAGCCAGGCTCACTACCCCAATGCTGAAGAAGACCGGGATGGGGACTTTGACTTCAGGGCAGTCTGTCTGGTTCGCTAATGTAACATTCATGGTAAGTCAAGATGTTGTTAGATCAAGATTCTAAATCAGATTAATTGAAAAAAGTAGTTCTCTAAAGTCTCCAAAATCACTTGATGGAAGGGTTTTATAAACTAATCTTCAGTATTAGAGGAAACAATCCTTTCATCTTCTAGTCCGTGGTAATTTCAACAATGATTAAAAACCATGACAAAAAATGTTGGTGGTTTCCACATAGCTCAGTCATGATCTCCAACCATGCCAAAGTATCTGCATCTCCTCTTCTGTTTAAACAAGGGACACACAATCATCTTTATCAGTGGTGTTTTGTCACACAGTGTTTGTCTGGGGCTTACAGACAGTCTATTAATGCCAAAGAGGTTTACATAAGATTGCAGGGAAGCGGTTCAGATTTCTGAACTGTGTCGATCCAGTCCTGCCTTAGTAAGAATGTTGGCCTGGCATTTAACCTGTGGAGAGATAATAACAGTTGAACAGTTGTCATTAAAATCCTGCTTCCGTCGCATAGATACAATATCCAGTCTTTCGCTTGATGAAATCAGTATGAATTACAGGGTATGTTCAGGTAATCATTCGCATTCTACCATTATATTTTCTGTCTGAACTGTGGTTTGGCCTTTTATGCAAGGTCTAACAGCTTATTGTTTGCTCTTTTTCTGAGTGTTCTGCCCTAGCGCGTCTAAAAGTTTAGTTCCACTTTTGTGTTATTTTAGCTATGAAACATTTTATAAAGAACATAACCATCATAATTAGAATTTAAATGAAGAAAACACTCTTGGCTGTGAGTCAGAATTCCTGCCAGGCTGCAGACCGAAGATGTTATAATTATGCCAAGCTTTTATCCAAAGCCCACTAATCCCCCTTTGCTTTGTCAGTCCTAATGTGGTCTCAGTCAATTTTAATTATGTGCTTATACTGAAGTCATATTACATACACTAACTACTTAGTAACTTTACTGTTTCACATTTACATTGAGGTAATTTTTTTTAATCTACTGCTTTTATTTTCATATCAGAAACAAAGTCAGTCCATCATTTGCCTCCTCAGTCTCCTCATCTGTGTTTTGACTCCAGAGATGAGAATCAGATACAGTAATACTAAGACTCCAAATCAATATACTTGTTTGTAAACTTTGTAAACTTCATTACCTTTCACACTTAGAAAGATCCAGAACTAATATGCATCACTATAAGTCATGCAAGAATTGACTTATTACCTCATCGGTTATTTTGATGAGGGGCAGGAACAAGTAAGTAAACAGAGTAGGAAAATGCCAACAGCGAACGACTGCACAATGCACAACTGGCATTTACTCAGAACTGTGGTATTTATCAGGGCAATACACCAAGTAAAACACTACTTGCAGAAAATGCAACGCCGCTTTGCACTGTGTATAGATGTACTGTCAGCTATTTATTCAGCAAAAATCTGCTGTCATGGGCTGGATCAAGGTAGGATCACCTTCTCATCTCAAATGACTCCTCCAGAGTTTGTCTGGGACTGAACCAGATCAGATCAGATCAGTCTCAATGTGGTTGCTTACTTAGTTACCTCTTTTTGACCAAGCAGGTGCTAAGGCTGGTTCAAAGATGATTCAACCTGTTCGCTTTTCCATGGGAGCCATGTCACATCACAACACTACTGGTCCAACACATGCACTGCTTGTTGTGATTGCTGTGTATGGCGATTGTGTAACACAATCGGTTCTTAGTTCTAGTCCAGCAAAGAGATGGTTCTAGGCTGAAACTAAGCACTAGCCCTGGAACTGGATTGTTGGAAAAGGGGTAAGTGTGACTGCTATGTTCAGACCTCCCAAAACAAACCAAGACTTTGATTTAACTGCCCTAAACGAGGTAACGTTAGGTGTGAAAACATCTTATGAGTACATTTAAGGATACACTAAAGAACTACAGGGGACTATAGACCAACTGTTGTGTTGCCACACATCAACTCTGCCTGGGCCAAAAAGTGGCACCAGGTGGCAGTAGACTGTATTTATCATTGAAAAAGTGAATGTAGAAGAAAACCTGAGACTTCAGATATGCATCCATCTATGTATGCGTCGATTATCCATTGTTCTGTTGGGGGTCACCAGGGTGCCGGAGCCAGTGCCAGCTGTCATTGGGCGAGAGGCAGGGTACACCGTGGACAGGTTGTCTATCACAGTGCTGACACATAGAGATCATGACATGTAAATTCCACATTTCGAGGCAGCTATATTGTGGTACTTGTGTGTGTCTACATTATGAAACACTGTAGTCCTGTTTGGGTAGGATTTTCAAACTACTACCACTACTCAATGTGGGATAGAGTTTTCTGATAATGCTGTGTGTTTTAAACTTCAAGCTGAACAGCAAATCTGAATGTTCTCTCTCACTGGTGCGCTTCTAATTCAGCCTGCTGAATTAGCAGAAAAGCCACCAATGAGGGTCCAAATAGCGCCAATGTTGTAGTCAGCCATCGGGCCACAGCCTTAAGTCGACAGGCAGCATTTCCTAACAGATATTTCCAGTTTTCTAGAACTGTAGCTAAAACAACTAACTACTATCCTCAGCAGGGACAGTCAACTGAGGTAACACACTGGATGAGCTATTTGCATTTCAGTGAACACTGTTGCATTATGCAGATAAGACTCAGCTGATCCTGAGGCAATTCCACACGTTGAAACTGAGGATGTTGCAGTAATCCCCAAACCCAGTTGTCTTGAGACTTGTACTAATTAGTGTTAACTGTCATATTGCTCTGCTGAGGCAAGAAGATTCAGACAGTATCTCTAGTAATAAGAAAGTAAAGTACAAATCCAGGAAAACCTATTCTATGCAAATGAACAGCCGTGTTCCTCAGATTACACTGCAGCTTCACTAATGAAACAGGTGGTGCGTTCTGGTGCAGCAGGAAAACAAAGCCTTTGCTCAGCTTTGGACTAAGACATAGCAAATGACAGATAACAGCCCTCATAGAAAAAGCTGAAAATACCTGTTCATACTGTCTCCTTGTGTTGTTCACAATCTCAAAGGGATTTATTGACCACATAATGACAGTAAGTGTTATCTCCAGCGGTGGTGCGAACAGTTTAGGAGATCAATTGGTTACTCGTTTTTGTGCCTCCATGTGTGTGAGTATAATCAATATTCAGGATGTCATCAAAATTAAGGTCAGATAAAGCTTTAGGGTAAAATGTGCAGAGACATTACTTTATTGATGAAACGACTAAATAAAATTGACTCTCCAAAGTGAACCCCTGCGGACCCTTTTTCAGTTCTTTCCTGTTGTTAAAGATTAAAAGTATCCTTTAAAAAAAAGATTGCATGTTAGCATCAACTTTGAGTTTCTATAAAACAGAAATGAGGGTCAGACCAGGACTTCAGCTGTGAACTATTTACATAGTTCACATATATGTTAAGCTGTTCATCTCTTATGTACAGTATTGGATAAATAAACCTTTGTAGAATACCTTTAAAAAAGGTAGTTGTTGATAATGGTATGATGCAATGAGACTAAACATAGAGAGAACATCCATCTTGATTAAAAAATTGCTCAATATTTGTTAATATTTGTTAAATTGTTTCAGTTTATGTGGCAATATTAAGTTCATTGCAAGTGTTCTGTTTTTGGTGTTTGCTCATTAGCATAGGCCTCTGTTTCCCAGGGCCAAAGCTCAATCACATCATATCTGCAATGTCTTCCTCATCTATTGTTAAACATTTTAGAATTTCTTACTCCTTTCATTATCTCCCTAGTTTCCCTTTTGCATTTTTCATCATGCTCTGAAGATCAAACAGCTGGCTTTACACACGCCCCGGACGTCCCTCATTATCATCTGGTCTATTCTCCTACTCTGCATAATGGGGAAGACAGAGATCTGTGGCTTTCATGTTTATAGCAGCACAGTTGATGGTTTGATTACATTACTAAATGTCAATAGCCAAAAATAGGGTGAGAATGCATGCGAGTATATGACACAACACATGCTGATGGAGCGAAGAAAGGCTAAAGAGTGTTTGCTGGTGTTTTTTAGCACACGTATTACACAGTTCGCCGAGCTGGGCTGGAGTACAACTGAGCTCATCTGTTTTGTTGCCGCTTTCTTTGAAATGTGTCACCACTGAAGGCCATGTGAATCATCACATCATGGAAATGTGCATAGTGGGGGCAGTGAAGGTAATGGTCAGAGCTTTAGTAACATTTCAATAACACGTTGGCCTCTTCAACTTTGCATTTTGTCTTTTCAACACACAGCAGCCCCAGATCTTAGCTGTTATTTTCTGCTTGTACTCTGGGGTGAATGTGTTCCCTGCATTAGACTCTCCTTATGCAACCTTCATTGGTTTGTTCTCCTCTTCCAGGTGAGCCACGGCCACACATACTAATCTGAACATTATTAACGCCTTTATTATGCAGCTACATTAGCTTTTAAAAACTCAGAACACAGGGTTTCCAGAACTTAATGCTACAGTACAATGTGAGTATAAGCTCACATCTAAAATTCACACCTAATACATCCATGGACCAAATAAGGAATAAAATGTTTGAGTGCAGCCAATGAATCCCTCATAAGACCGTGTAAAAGCAAATGCTTGAATTAAATGCCAAGATATGAAGAATGGTGTAAAAGCCTTACTTGTTCCTCACTTTGCAGCCAGCTGCTGAAACAACCTCCTTTTTCAGTGGAGATGGAGATGGCTTCTTTTGTTTTTTACATCATTTTGCAGAGCACCTGAGCACTGATGTAAAAGCTTAAGTCAGTCCTCAACAGCATTTCATGTGGTTGATTCTACTTATATGTAAGAGACAGAGTGCTGTTGTTGTAGCCTTGAAAGCCTGTTTCACCAAGGCTGTGACGCATGTTATTTAGCCGTCTTTGTTTTTCTTGCCAGTTCATTTATATCTGCACAAGGACTGCATTTTCTTTTATTCCCCAGTCTGAAAACCATTTGCTATAGTTAGTTAATTAAATGAATTAATGGTGATTTTGCAAGTTCCTTTGTAGAGGACTTGCTCATAATGAGTTATTGTTTTCATCTTGTTCAGGGATACATTTTAAATACAATACATGTTTTAAACTAATCTCAATGTGGAAAACTGTCCATTAACTAAACCCCTATGGGCTACAGTACTATATGCATGGCCCTTCAAGACTGGGGAGATTTGATGTCATATTCATAGCAATACATCAAGGCAGTGAAATTTGGTTAGTTTGAACTTCTGTCTAAAAGTATTGGATGGATAGAATCTGTCTCTGGACCTGGCTCTGATGCTTCTGTATCATTTTCTTATCCTCCCGGGAGTAGAGTTCCTGCATGGACAGCAGTTTAGATCTGTGCTGTTTGATCACTCTCTGTCATGTATTTTGGTCTTGCTTGGAGCTGCTCCCATACCAGGCTATGATCCAGCCAGAGAGGACGCTCAGTGGTGTGCCTGTAGGAGCTGCAAACCTCCTCCTCAGTCTAATGAGGAACAAAATGTACAGGTTTGCATTCTATAGGTTATTATTTGATCACTGTGGCTATTGTATACATATAGAGCTATGATCAATGTCTTTTGTCTTGTTTTTATTTTGGTCCTCTTTCCCCCTCTCAATCAGCCACAGAGAAATTACAAAATCTTAACACATGGTAATATGCACTTATTAGTATTAGGTTAGTTCCCAGTAGCTAAATCCAAAACAATTGATTTATAGATCCAGAAATACATGTTATAATTCTATATAATATAATACTTTTGCATTTATTTACATGAATGTTTTAGCATCCTGACAATTGCCAACAAGTCCACATATGGCTTGATGAAAAACTAAGCCTTACTGTTTATAATATATGGCCATAGATTCCACCTACCATTCTGCCCTCAAAATTGGTTGGCTCTCCCTATCTGAGAGATGTCAGAAATACTTACCTATTGTTATAGCTGTAATACAGCAATTTGCTGCTCTCATTTACTGTCCGCTCATGGGACTGCACGAGAGCCGAAGGTGGAAACCTCAGTTTCAATTTTTTTTTACTTGTTCTGACAAAGTAACTCCTTAAACAGTGGTCTCAGAAACAGTGCAACGCTATAGAATGTCCTGTTAATACATGCCTCATCTCCCCCCTCCCCTTTCCTTTTTTAATAAATGTGCTCTGACCTTCTTCTTGGCTGATGTACTGACAGAAAGGCATCGCAGAGATTTCAGTGTGAATGAAAAACATGAGCAGTCCATCTTTGTGTGGGAGGCTGGATAGCAAGCTGAGAGACAGGGAGAAACACAGCAAAAAAAGGTGGAGGCGCAACAGGCATTGATAACAGCAGATATAAAGTGACAGTCATAATGGAAGCATGTGTGAGGAGGAGATGAAAAAGACAGACAGCAGGGACAGACAAACAGCAATTCAGGCTGGGAATCTGATTCCTTACCAGGCCACACACAAAGCACCAGGCTGCTAATTCTGTAGCCTAATATTTTCTGATATAATAGCTACTAGACTAGTTTTACATTTGGCCACCATGTTTGTGTGAGAAGAATGTTACCAGGTACAAAACACTGTGACTTACAATTTAGAATCTGAGATATATTTATGCAGGGCTATAAGTAGCAGGTTTAGTGGTTTGATTTGATGTAGACAAGACACCAGAAGTAGCACCATCATCTGTGTGCAGCTGTCCCCCAAGGGGATCTAAGTTTCTAAAGGAGAAGATAAAATTCATCCTCACCAAATTAATGTACCCCCACCTTACTTTGTATCTCCCACAAGCCACGGTAGGTGTTGTCACTGAAATCCAGAATTATGTGCCGCTCATACCTTTACATCTGAAGGATAAAACAGAAATTAAGTTTTGCACACAAACAACAAATGTGTCAAATGACAATGCAGTGTCTTATTAACTATATTCTTACCGTGTTACAAGCTTCAGCATGCCTTGCTAGGTCTGACACACAATCATCCTTGACCATGTACCAGCGTTGAGCATTTTGAAAGAATCCAATATTGTCTGAATGTTGTCATCCAAACCTGGCTTTGAGAGAGCCCACACTGATGGGCCTGAGGCATTCCCTTTTACTGTCATTCCACATACCATCACATCATAAGTCACGGAGGTGACCTCGTCCTCAAGATCCCTGCTGCGCATCTAAAACACTCATTTTGAATTCTACACAATAGCTAAATTTGTGTTTGTCTTGAGTGCCACTAGTCTGGTTCCATTTTTTTTTTGTTCCGAAGGACAAAAGACAAATTAAATTAGTTCAGCTGTCAGTCCTTTCAGAGATTAATACGTTTTGCAGTGATTCCATATTGCTTTGTAAATATTTTGCATCGTTTTAATGATCCTGCATTAAAATACAGATATTTATTCATTGTCCTAACTACTTTTCCTCTTCAGGGTCACGGGAATGCTGAAGTCTATCCCAACCATCATAGAGCTGAGGCACACCCTGGAATAATATCCAATATATCAGGGATGAAATACTGATATGTTGTCATTATTTTAAAGATGTAATACATGGTATTTATAAGTATACATGTACATAAATTACTACTAAATTAGACTCAAACTGGCCTGGCATGGTCCATGTCTGTGACTATGAGTCTTTCAGACCAGTACAATTTACCCTGGGCTCCCACAAAGTAAGCCACACAAAAATGTTATTTTTAAGCTTCTTGGACATGATGAGTTTCCCAAAGGTTTACATATATTTATGTGGTTTTAAAAATGACAATTTTGATTCTCAGCTGAATCCTCTGGTGTCTTGCTGGGCGGCACTGGCTATGCCTGTGAGATGTTCCTGTTGACTCCCCATGTGGATCCCCAACCTCAAAACCAGCAGGACTTCTCCACGCCGGGACGAGGGCTCAATTGAAATAATTCTCAGCCTTCTGAAATCGTAATTTCAGTGCCTGCACTGCCTGAGGCTCTCCCTAGACAAGCCTGTGATGTGACTGTTTCCTGCACAGGAAACATTATTATTATATATAACCATTATTCCTCCCAGAAGTGGTAGGCTGGTCAGAAAATATTATATTGCAAATTATTTCAGCTAATTTGGTTTTGTTTTAGCTTATCTTTTAAGATAATGTATGTCACTATTCCATGTGTATGTACATTTTATCTCTCATTGGCAGCACGCAGAGTGTGGTTAACTTCCCAAATCATAGTTCCACTTCACTGGAATTCTACCACATTCATGAAAAGGAAATTATTTTTTTTATTTTGAAGTCATTTTTGTCAGCCTGGAGCTTGAGAGAGAGAGAGAGAACAAATAATGTGTTACAGTCATGGTTACAGGTCCATGTCCTGCAGCTTTCTCTTGTTCACTTCAATTCTGATTTCTGCCAGCTCTGTCTGTCTGTAAAATTCTGTAAAAAAACTTACCAATTACAAGAGCAGGATTCGTGCATCCTGTATTTTTACTTTAATACACTGCTAATCTCTGCTAGTCTGCTAATTTCAAAAATACACTCCACTGCTGGAGTGCCTCGTCCCTGCCATATTCATTAGAAATTGTATTGATAATTTTGACAGGACGTGCCAAGCCTATGATTTTAATTAACAGTACTCAGAGTTGTCTGGTGGCTCCAGGGGTGCAAACAGGTTACCAGACACTGCAAGGTAAGCCAAAGACAGTCAGTCTACATAATATAAATTTTTATAAGTTATAAGTTTTTTTCCATGTGCAGTAGTACTGCAATAATATTCCTTTTACGTGAGTGAATGGACACGCAGGTCTAACCACAGTATGGGGCCGAGAACTGTCATATCTTCAGACGACACGCTGACGCTGCTGAGCGATGATGAAATGTCTTTTGGTTCTGTGGTGGATGATTTTAAAAACAGCGCTGTGAATCCTTTCTTGAGTTGAACTATAATAAATGACCATGCTGTAGAAATAGTCAAGTCCTGTAAACACATAATTGACCACAAACTATAATTTATGCAAAATACAAACATGCCGTGCTAAAAAAGCCAACAGCATCTTTTTGGTCTATGAAAACTGAGTTTCAGGTTGACAACAGTTTTCCACTTGGGGACAATAAAGCTGTTTTAATTTGGCCTTTGTTTGCTTTGGACTTTACATTTTCAGAAGAATATTCTGGCAATAAAGTAATTAATAAATCAGTGTCTATTTTCATTATTTCATAAGTTGGATTTGGACTGAGTTTTGGGTTTACTGTTTGCTCCCTGATAGTCAGTGTTTCTCTTATACCTTTTCTTATTTTGTTCTACTTTTAGTTTTCTTGTTTCTGTCTTATATGTCATATGTAGAGCTTATGGTTTGATTCCCATCTTCTTCTTTTTACATGTTGAAGAGATGTTTACAAGACACTGAGCTGCTCACAGTGGGCAGGTCAGAAAACCTAAGTTGAAAGAATTGTCCCTTCTTTGTATCTGTGATTCAGGAAAAACCTTCTGAGCACCAGATGAAGTCTCCCTGGTTTCTTTTGCCGCTTCATTTCCAGGGTCATTTGCCTTAAATTGATAGCGTTGCTCTATATTTCTCCAGGTTAAAAGCTTTCAGGTTCAGGAGAAAAGGGTCAGGCGGAGGTAGAGTGGTTGTTATCTAAATTAAATCATACATTACATACACACGACATGGCTACTAGGTTTTTTGTTGAACGCACAGGAACATGAATGGAGAACTTTGGTTAATGGATTTTATATCAAACCTCAATGCAACAAGAATCAAAACTATCAAAAAATTCCTCTGTAGTGAAACAAGATACCAATGAATGGATTCTTTTGAAAACACACTAAGCACAATTGGGCTGATAATACGTTTCCCTGTAGAATATGAACCAACTCAGAGGAACATATTTTAGATTTGCACAAGAGAGTGTCATTTCTTTCTAATGCTTCTTCATAAGAAACTGATTACAGTGAGAGTCCTTGATGCCAGACACAGCTTTAGTCAATCATCATGCATCAACATCAGCAATGCCCACAACTATTAGAACGAGAAAATAATATAGAGAACCAAATTAGAATTTAAAATCAATGCATACTTTTTGTGGCTGATCAGCAGAAATGATATCTTTTGCAAATTATACCAAACCTGTTTTCAGATGAAAACTCTGCACACTGCTTCTAGTAGTTGTTATGAAATGACAACACTCACTAAAGAGAAATAAATGAAATATCTTGGTTGGAAAGGAGAGTCTCACTCAGAAATATTTAGAAGCAAAGATCACTGCACTGCTGCTTCAAGATCACAGGAGATATTAAGTTCTATTTAACGGATGTAGACAAATCTGCCTTGATGCAGGGAAGGCAGTGGGTATGAAGCCTATTAAAAGCAGATATGAAATCATTTTCCATGTTGAAATGTACAGCTTTGTTCACGAGGGAAAGTCTGGCAGCCTCTGGTGGACCACTGAGGAACGACAGATGAAAAGTAAGAAAAGTAAGTAATAGTAGTAATTTATAAACAGTACTGCTACTTCTTCTGAACATAATGACAATGAAGAATAGGTAACTTTATTTCTGTCCTTGCAGATAATATCAATCTTGACACTTGAAGGATGAAGTACCTTCTCTGTCCACTGACAGCCAAGCTTGAAATAACAGCTAAAGCGTGAGGCTACTGTACTAATGAGGCTTTTTTTGGGTTCCAACTTCTGATAAGGAAGGTGACTTTAAAGAAAACTTGACAGATGGCCTTTAGAGGGAGAATTCCACCATTATCCCTGACATTTTTCAAGTTGATCTTGTACTAGATTGACAAATAGGTTGACAAATATTCAGACAGGTCAGTATCATGATGGATATGAAAAGAGCATCACAGAGAGGCTGAGCCTTTCTGAAGCAAGGATGGGGAGAAGTTCACCACGCTGACAAAAAGTTCAACAACTTAAGAGTAATGTTTTCTTTTTTATGTAAAACTGCAAAGAATCTGGGATTTGGTCTCGTCAGCTGCAGAGTGTTAATGAATAGGTGATACGACACAGTGGTAAACATGCCCCTGTCCCAGCAACTTTGAACTGGCTGACTTTTCTTGGAGTGGAGTGGACTAAAGCAGAGGATCGACAGACAGCAAACCGCTAAATAGTCTCAATTAAACCTATTTCTATTAAGTATTGCAGATTAATATGAGGTTATGCTTTGTTTTTTAGTATTAGTTATCTTTCCACCTCATACTCCAATAAGACATTTTGTATAGAAGCCCAGTATAACCTGTTACAAGGCGTTTTCATTAAGTACACTGTAAAATATAACTTAGAAACTCAACTTAAAAACATAAGTGGAAGGGCTGCTTTAAAACTTTCAGTAAACAAATACAATTAGTTCTTTTAAAACAACTACATCTTATCTTAATTAAATATATTGAGTTAACTCGTGTTTTAGTTTAGTTTAGTTTATTTATTGAATGTGTTAGGTACTTATTTGAACTTCTATGTTAGCTTCATGAGAACACTCTAGTGTCAGCCACATTTAGTCAACATGATAAATTAACTTTATCATGGTGCACATAGTTTTTACTTGTCTGGAAATAAAATAAATAAATAAAAAAAATAAGTGCAGTGTAATGTACTATGTATTAAAGACACAGCAATTTTCCACCGTGACTGTTTTCTTTAAAGAACATTAACTCAAACAATGCATGCTGGGAAGTCTCTGGC
>OMLM01008150.1:45014-55527 GCA_900302695.1 Helostoma temminkii
TACTTTAAAATGGAGACAGACCCTTTCTAAACGTCTCTCAGTTATGATTCATTCCGTGGTTTTCTCTAATTGAGATCTTGGCACTGTTGGTTTGTAGTACAAGGTCTGAGTCCTTGTTAGGTTGGCACAGTGGCACAGTGACTTAGTGCTGTCACGCTGACTCAGATTTTTATCGCTGCTCTGCAGCCATTATTTTAAGTTAATGCTACATTAGCTTTCAATAGTCATCCAGTAGATAGTTTGTGGAAATAATTTATCTCATTCATCGTGCTTCCTCCTTCAAATAGGAAGTGATCCACTTGGTTTCCTTGACCACAATGCAAATGAAACATTTATTTAACTTAGTCATGCATATGAATGGGAAAAGATCAAAATATGTACTGTTTTTATTTAAACCACTGCCACTGCTAAAACCTTGTTAATTGAAAATGTAGTTCTAGTGGTTTACTCAAGTACTTCATTCAGTACAGTTTTCTGGTACTTAAACTTTGCTGAGTACTTTGGACTAGTTTTAAATATTAATACTGGTACTGTTTGTGCTTTAAATACATTTTAGCACAAATTAGCTTCTGATTGTTTCTGTCTCAAGGACAGAACAGAATATATTAAACAGCATTCAAGGTGCGGCATTAAAGTGATTAAAGTGAAACACATTAATACGTTATTATAATATCTGTTATGAAATCTCCACGAAGAGTCCTTTTACCGTACCTTTGCTATTTGCATTACTATTACTATTATTACTTGTAGCAGTATTTCTACAGTGTGTCATTGCTTCTTTCACCTAAAGTCTGAATCTTTCTCCCACCACTCTTTCCTCTTTAATAGTAATTTATGGTGCCTTGTCAGTACAGACGATAGTCTGCTCGGCCTGCCCACTGAAACCTGCTTGGTGATCCTATTGGCTAGTTTTTCATACGTCATCACGTCTTGTTCCTGGTGAAGGGGCGGAAGCAGCAACAGAGTTGGCGAAGGATGCTTCTCTGTCAGGTGAGATTCCGCCGTTTATAATGCTTATTAATTGAATGTAAATGCAAGCAGACATTACTGGGTGTCTACTGCTTTACAGCGGAAGGGAAGGGCACAGACAGTCATATGAAAACAATGATAATACTCATTCTGACACGCTAGCTTTTTAGCTAGTATAAGCTAAAATGGTAACGTTAATGTGTCAGGTTGCTGTGTACAGGTAGGCCTATAAACAGACTAACGCCAGTATTAATATATTAAACCGGTTATTTCAACGATAGCACTCATAGCTTGTTCAACGCTACATCTAAATAGCGTTTCACTCAATGGAACAGTGCTAGCTGGAAACAGTGGCCCATGTTTTAGCTTAGGAAGGCGGTTACTACCCCCTTTACCCGAATGCTTGTCTGTTTAGTTTAATACAAATGGATATCACTGCAGTATCACTTCGACATTAACGTGTTGTCACTGTATGTTTGTGGTAAAGCTGCTTGTTGCAGGAATGAGACTTGCACTGTTTACATTTGTATTCAGTTCTTTCCTGTAGAACCTGAAAGTTTAGTTACAGTCAGAAGTCCTTTTATCGTCATATAAAATTTGGAAATCTGCTGTGTCATGCAGTACATGCATAATTTATCTACAAAAATCATGGTTAATAGCAACTAATTGTTGCTAAAAGGTTGTGCATTTTGTACATGATTGTGATGAGTGATGAGTAGTCAGTTTTAATTGGGAAATCAGCACAAGCTACTGATTGTAACTGTACATAACACAACATATTTCAGCTTATGCTTCAGCAAACGTGATGGAACTGACTTTACTGACTTTCATCCTGCTTGCTATGGTTCACTCCAGATGATGTTGTTGTCTAGGGGAGATTTAATTCTTATGTCACCTGGAGGAACAGGTCAACCATGAGTACAACCTCTCTAATGTGAGCAACCAGATGACATAATACGAACCAAACTCTCCTCCTGATGAGTTTTTCATAAGTGATATTTTAATATGGGAGAGGGACATTTAATACCCCTGATCCCTTAAATCAAAACATAGGGAGTTAAGAATTTGAGGGAAATATGATTTGACTGATCAACAGCTTTATGTCCTCACTTACCAACAGTGGTTTCAAACAGTGGTCAGAATCTGGTGTTAATTATTGACAAAACGTTTTACAACGATGAACTCAAATCATTTAAATGATTAAGAAATGAACTTGCACTCCCAAGAACTATATTTTTTTGTTTTTGTTACTCACCTCAGATTATCTAGAAGACAAAACTGCCTCTATCCTGTGACCTGCTTCCTCACTCCAGCATGCGGTGATTGAGCCCTGAAGGTGCAGTGGGTCCAGCAGCAGCAGCAGCAGCCATCTAGTTTAGATGAAGGATGAAGAGCCCGGTGCACAGATGCAGGGATGTGGAGCACGGGCGTGGGCAGGCTGGGGTCAGGGATGGGGCTGGCGTCAACTGCCTAGAGTCCGAGCAGCGCATCCCTATCTCCAAAGATGTCATCACTGCCTCGTCTGCCTCTGCCATGTGGTTTATCAGGGATGCCTGCGGCATTGTGTGTGCTGTCATCACCTGGCTGCTCGTGCTGTATGCTGAGTTTGTGGTGCTGTTTGTAATGCTGCTTCCCTCCAAGAACCTGATGTACAGCATTGTGAACGGGACCCTGTTCAACACTCTGGCCTTCCTCGCCCTCGCCTCACATCTCAGGGCCATGTGCACTGACCCTGTAAGTAATGCTTGTTTTCGAACTATTTATACACAAACTAAAAATGAGATGAAAGTTTGTCGTCCTTGTACTCTCAGTGCAATTCAGGCATGTCCTGATTAATGGAGTGGAACCTTTCTAAAATTACACCACATTTAACATCTGATGTTTATTTTGTTATGGTTGACGAGCTGCAAATTAAACTGAAGTCTTCTGGGTGGTGATGTTTTCTGCTAGGGAGCAGTGCCAAAAGGGAATGCTACTAAAGAATACATAGAAAGTCTTCAGCTGAAACCAGGCCAGGTGGTCTACAAATGTCCCAAGTGCTGCAGCATCAAACCTGACCGAGCACACCACTGCAGGTAGGGCAACATGAACACTGCAGCTTTTACAAACCTGACCTCAGTTACACAGTACAGTGAAGTCAGACTGTTATCACTATCACATTTCTGCTAATGTTGCCTTTGTTCTTTTTTAAAATCTCTGTCCTTCACACATCTCCCTTACAGTGTTTGCAAACGCTGCATACGAAAGATGGACCACCACTGCCCCTGGGTCAATAACTGTGTTGGGGAGAACAACCAAAAGTACTTTGTGCTTTTCACAGTAGGTTCACTGCTGAATTCAGTCTCTTGCAGTATGTTGCCCAGTATGTGGCACAAATACTATAGATTTACAGATGAGATTTTAAACTGATGGAGAACTTGCTGCATGGGAAGTCAGTAGTAGCTAATGTAGTGCAGTGCAGATGAAGATGAAGGGAATTAAGGTCTGTGACCACTACAGTGTTTACAGTTATAGTATGTGGTGAATTGCACTTCACTGGGTCCTCCTGTTTTCTTTTAACCTAGATGTACATTGCACTCATTTCTCTCCACGCCCTGGTCATGGTGGTTTTTCATTTTCTCTACTGCTTTGAAGATGATTGGACAAGTGAGTGTTTATTTTTGTTTTTATAAACCTCTAAATTTTCATGCACAAAACAAAAGTGACTTTTTTCATGTCTGTCCAACCTGGCCTTTTGAAGTCATTGTATCATTTGACTAACTGTAAATATTTGCAATGTTTTATTGTGATATACTTTGAAGCTACAGTGTGCAAGTTCTGGAACTCCAGCTAGCACCAGAGTGAGAGTCACTATCCCAGTCCTCCTACTCATTTCTTCTTTTGGTCTTTTACTGTGTGCTGGCCCAGTCTTTCACATATCATACAGGACTGGGAGCTTGTGAGCCTGTGAGTCATCCATAGCAATGTCTTCCAGCCCACCAATACTAGCTCGAAACCCCTGAGAAGTTGTACACCTGAGGTTATTCATAATTGAATGACAGCTGTGAGTTCTTCGATTGGTTAGAAGCTTACTGGAGGGGGGAAAGGGAAACATGAACCATAGTGGAATTATAACAAATTGCATACACAGAGCCTATAGTTTAGAATCAGAATTTAATATAAGGCAGAGGGAATTTGAACACTATTCAAATAAACATACTTGTCAAAACTAGAACCATAGCAAGTTGATAATCAGTGAATTTGCTCTTTAAGTCTTCACAGCTTTGTGTTTTATACACTGTAATAGTTTATACAACCAACACAGCACCGTGCACACTAAATGAATACTGATAATGTAACAAGGTAACGTAAACACTAAAAGATGACATCCCCAGATCTAAGACATTCTCTAGCCTTCCTCTCTAACTGAAGCAACCTGAGTGGGTGACAGGTAATTATACCTCTATACAAAATTGCTTCAAAGCTTTTGCGCCCATAGTGTAGTGCTGCAAGCCAGTCAGCAATAGAGAACTATAGTTTTTTTGGTTTGTAGTGTAGGAGATCCTCACTTGATCCTATCCTTTGCCCTTTCATATCTCTTCCTCAATGTCTCCCCATCCCCCAGAGTGCAGTTCCTTCTCTCCTCCAGCAACAGTCATCCTACTCATACTCCTGTGCTTTGAGGGTCTCCTCTTCCTCATCTTCACCTCTGTGATGTTCGGCACCCAAGTCCACTCCATCTGTACAGACGAGACCGTAAGTGACCCTTTTAGTAACCAACAGTCCTGCTATCCTGCTATCTCAGTACGTCCTTCTACTCTTCAGACTTTATCCCTGCTGCTGCTACCCTTCACTTTTTTAACATTAATATCTTTGACCTTTTGCTTCTAATTCAAACTGTTACAGCTAAGTGAAGTTTCTCCATCTGCAGCCTGAGGTAGAGTAGAGTACATCAAAGTCCCTCTCCCAAGGGACTGAAAACACTGCCTGAAAAGTAACTGCCAAAAAGTTCAAAAAACACCATGTAGCTCTTGAAATGCTTACAGTAAGACTAGTTCTTGTACAATGGCAATGCTATGGTTGTGAAATGACTCAGTTTGACAGGTGCTTATGGCACTGCTCTCATACCTGGGCTACCTGTTCTATATAGATCATCTGCAGGAGCAGATGAGTTTTTGCTTGAGCTGTTTTTACTGTAGATGGTTTAAAAACCTGACAGCAGCTTTCAGCTGACAAAACTGTGCCAGTCAGAAGACAGAAGCTAGTAGGTAGTGCCTCATGAGGAAACTATATAGGCCTAATTGAGACAAAGTTGTGGTGCATTGTATACAACATGTTCATGGTTAGAGTCAGTTTCAGAGTTATCAGAGGAATGTGTTTAGGTGATCAGATAATGCTTTGCTGGAGAAGACTTGGCAGAGAATTCCGAGGACCACAACAACATTCAAACAGTATGGTTTTAGAAGATGGTCAGCAACATTTTAGTATCCATCCAGTCCTGAGTTATTCATTTCAATTCAATTCAATTCAATTCAATTCAAGTTTATTTATAAAGCGCCAAATCACAACAAAAGTCATCTTAAGAGAGAAATAATTAGAGAGAGAGAGAGAGAGAGAAGAAGCAAAGTTAATAACAGGCAGTGTATTAGTGGATGCAGAAAGGAGGAGGAGCTCAGTGTGTCGACGGGAAGTCCCCCAGCAGTCTAAATCTATAGCAGCATAACTAAGAGCTGGTTCAGAGTCACCTGAGCCAGCTCTAACTATGAGCTTTATCAAACAGGAAAGCTATTATATTATTATTATTATTATTATTATAGTTATGTTAAACCTCTCCAGTTACATTGTGTGCCCAGGCCAATGTCAAGCTGACGAGTCTTTAGGCATCATTTTTGTGGTGCCTCCACAGCTATTTATGAATACCTGGTTCATTTTTTAGCAAAGTCAGCTTGTGTGATCACATAACAAAGATTGCAGTTTAATTAATTATCTACGTATGTAAACATGGCAACCTGCTCTTTGTGCAGTTTGCTCGTTACCTGCACCACTAATGAACAGATGATCACCCAGTGTCTTAATACAGCGCAGTGTGTGGTCACATAACATTCCAGTGTAGTGATGACAATTAGCTTCCATATGACTTGATTTAGCAGCTTTTTTATCCCAAAAAGTGACCCTCAACATAGCGACTCTTTCTCCAGGCATTAAGGTGAGGTGAGCCTGTTAAATGCATCTTTTTGGCTGTGACTCCTCTACTGTCTGTGTTCAGTCTGTGAGGGTGCCGCAGCCAGAACGAAGCATGAAGCATGTTTGTCCCTGTTGTTTGTTTAGTTAAACTTAAGTTAAAGTTAACTTTAATGTGATTATTCAGGTTTAATATTGTTTTCTCAAAACATAAGAGTTTAGTAGCATGAGTTTATTCCTAAGTTTAAATTTACTCTCCTTATATTGCTTATTATATCTCAGTCACAATATTCCAATATTGTGCAGCCCCATTCTTAACACATGAACAGCGAAACTATTTTATCATGTTCAAAATGCTCAGCTGGGATTTCCATTTGATACTGAGGGGTTTCCTTTATTATGGCAGCTATATCAAAAGCAAATTTGTGTGATTCCAACCATAACCAAAATGTGTAACTTGCTGTCTCTTGAAAATTGAATTTGAGATTTTTGTAATTGTCTCCTTGAAAACAAAAAAAATTAAAGCTATACATCTTACCTAATGCATTTAAAGGTCTGTTTACTTCAGCCTTGCACCCTAGAAAGAAAATATCTATTTTGCTAGTTGAAGTTTCTTGTTACAGCCACAGACTTAGCAGCTGGTCTGAAATTTGTCCATGTATCAGTGGAATCTCTTTCTTATAAAGTGTGGAGTTTCTCTGAAGTCTTCTAGTCTGTTGTGTTAACCCACCAAACCAACCTCCCTTTCCTGCCTTGAACTTCTTTATGTCTGCAACCATATTACAGAGGTTTGGCATTTCATTATTTAGTGAAGTGAGGGCTTTGACACACAATGGCAACAAAACAAGAGCAGCTTCGGTATATTATGCTTCTAGGGAAAGATAATACAATTTGATGTATATTACGAGTCAAAGATTGGACACACCTCCTTCAGTGGTTCTGCATTTTTATGATTTTCAACAATGTACATCAGTACTGAACACTAGCTTTGGGATCAGATTCATGGGGTACTCATATTTAAATTCAGACTGACTTGTCAAGGGTTAATCTGTGATTTCATGCCCTAATGTGCCCCAGAGCATCAGTTGTCTTCTGCAGAGGAAGGGTGGGTACAGAGTCAATAGCCCTATTGGTGCTACTATAGCTACTGTACAAATTCACGTTATGGCAAGAACCACAACAAAAAAGTAAAGAAGAATCTAAATCCAGTTGAGATGGTTTGGGATGAGTTGGACCAGAGAGTGAAGGAAAAGCAGCCAACAAGTACTCCACACATCTGTGAGCTCTTTCAAGATTGTTGGAAAACCCTTTCAGCTGACTACCTCATGAAGCTGACTGAGAGAATGCCAAGAGTGTGCAAAACTGTCATTAAAGCAAAAGGTGGTTTCTTTGAAGAACTGAAAATATAAAACATTCTGGATTTAATATGTTTATGTTGCATATAATTACATATCGTTATAACTGCAATGTCTTCAGTATTAATGCACAATACAGAAAGAAAAGAAAACGACTGAAGGAGAAATTGTGTGTCCAAAGTTTTTACTGGTAGGGTTTTTATATTATTTTGAGTTGAAGATATTAGCCATTTGAATTTAGTTACTGACTGGCAGGGTCCACAAAGCACACCAACTGAAGCTTGGTTGTCTCTTATTTTCAGGGCATAGAGCAATTGAAAAAGGAAGAGAGAAGATGGGCTAAAAAAACTAAGTGGATGAACATGAGGGCGGTATTTGGACACCCTTTCTCCTTACTGTGGTTTAGTCCCTTCTCCACCCCTGACCATGGGAAAGCTGAGACATACCAGTATGTGGTGTGAGAGGTCAGCACAGGGAGCGAGTGGGAGGCACTGAACGCCTGTTGCTCCCAATGCTGACACGATTTGCACTATCTCCCACACTACCCATGGGCAGCATTTCATCTGCTATTTGTGTTGCCAAATGAAGTGAGCTGTATGTTCATTTTTGTGTTGCCTCAAGTGAGCCAAGTTGCAGGGATAAAGAAATCATTTCAGTTTGTGAACACTGTGATGTATGTGTTTTCTGATCTGTTTCTCTTTCTATTATATTGAAAGCATTCTCTTTTCCTATTCTGTATCTTTTCTTGATTTCCTTTAAAGGGTCATTTCAGCTAAATTACCAAAAAGATCCATTTTATTATCCAGTCCTGGTGGCATCTGGTCATGTAGATGGTTTCAGTTTTAGGTGTTGGTGTTTTGAGATCTCTATACCTGAGATCCCTTATGCCATTCCATAAAATGGAAGATATTAATGTCTTGATCATTTTTTGATAATGCAATCATTTATAAAATGCTGATGCATAAGTTTCCAGAGCCCAAGGTGATTTGTTGCACTGTTCCTGCTTTGTTTGACCAAATATGTGAAACCTGCAACAGAAACCATTTGGGACGTTTAGGACATTACTTCTAGAAATAGAAGTTGCTAGACTAGATTCCATTAACCTGCATTGTAGTAAGACCGAGTCGCGCACAGAGACAGGTATCCACCCAGCAGGTGTATTCTGCAATTGAGAATACAGCTGTCTGACAGCAAATGGAGAATGGAGACATTATCTGTGCATTGACATTATTAATGCTGGCCATTGATCAAGAGGTGTCAGAACACAGTATTTGTATAAGGTTTTGTAGCTACGTACAGGTCAGTGTCCATGCTAAGCCCTGTCCACTACCACATATACTACCACACATCTGTTAATGTTGGGGGGGCAATTCCTGGTTCTCGAGAACCACAGTCCTGCTTATCTTCCAACTATCCATGTCTGGTGTGTTTAGCCAGTCAGACACTGTAAGTGCAAGGATAGTTGGAAAGTAAGCAGGACAGTGGCCCTCGGGTCAGGTGTAGATTTCATTTAGAGATAAGTCAAACTCTGTCTTTGCGGGTGCTGGTTTGCAAAATTGGACTTATGAAGGCACTGGAATATAAGTGGTAAAATTTCTTTTTCAGAATTTTGGGTGAAATGACCCTTTAAATCTTCATTCTGTCATAATGTCATAATGATCACTATATCCTGACTCAGATAGTGGCTTTAAAATGTTTCAGATCCCTTCACTTGTTTCACTTAGTGTTTTGTAGTGTCCTTTTAAAATTGACTTCATTGGAGTCATTGACTTGAATCCACTTGTGGCAAATTAAAGTCTCATAATTCATATGACAAATCAAATTAAAGTTGTGACGGTGTATAGATAAAAAGGAGACCATCAAAGAGGTGACCGAGAGCCCAGTCGTCACTCCAACAGTGCTCTGCAGAGACAGAAGAGCGTGCTGGTAAAACGACCATTCCAGGAGCACAATAATTGGGAATTTAATGGTAGTAACAAGTGGAAAACAAAAAGCTGCTCAAATCCAGATGTGCAAGAAATCGCACAGGAGATCAAGAGAGGTTTCTATGTACTGTAACCGAACTAATGATCTAAGTATTCAGTTTTCACTTTGTATCTGTAGATCATTGGGGTCTCAATACTTTCTAAAGCCACTATACATACTGCCAAAATGTGGAACATTCTCCTGATTCCTCTCTGATACATGGTTGACACGATCCATCCATCCATCCATACTCACACATGGATGGATGGATTGCCTGATGGGCCTACAAGGCACAAACCCAGGGAGCCAAGGGATGGTGCTGGAGACAAAAATGACTAAAGAGGTGCTAGGGTGATCACTATAAGAACATAAAATGTTTCAAATAAGAGACAAAATAACATCAAAAAGTCTCATTAATCAGAGAGTCTGGTGCCTGTGTAGGAGGATTGGTGGACATGTGTGCCCAGGAGGTCTGTTCTCTCATAAAATGTCAGTGAACAAACCCCGAGGTTTGTTAAATCAAACATCAAATCCCATCTTGTTTTGGTAATGGACTCTTTCTTCCAGTGTTTATTGAGGACATTAAATAATTCTAGCTGAGCTTTTAAGCAGCAAAGCATGGTCATTAGAAAGTTGCTGGCATGCTGTTAACTTCATTGTAACATCTGTGCATTCCCCCTGTCTTGATGAAAGGTTTAGCCTCCTACAGCCACACCGATGCTCCCTCTGTGTGTGCATAATTGGCTGTCAGTGAAACAGGCCCTGTGCTCTGAACCCATGTGGTGTTTAGATGTGATCATGTGCCAAATTCAATGAACCTCACAATTACATGAATATATGGGGAAAGCTTGGATATATCAACATAGAACACTAATTTCGCTTTTCTCTCTGCTGGAGAAAACATATTAAATCCTCTGGAATTAAAGGGAAGCATCAACTGCATACATTTTTTTTATGCAGCAGCTGGATATTAGCTGAACTGTATTTCTGAAAAATTCCATATTAGATCAAAACATTTAACAGGATATTAACCTTCACCATTCACATTTACACAAGTACTGAAA
>OMLM01008151.1:0-16972 GCA_900302695.1 Helostoma temminkii
TATATACTTTTTACATGTGTGATCTTCCAGGTCATTGTTGCATCTATTTAATCACATTCCAGGGCTCCTCTTTCACATTAAATTTCACACAAGCTACACCTGCACGCTGCAGGGCTGTCATAGACACAGCTGATGTGAACCTTTCACTCCTTCACTGTACAGCAGAGAGCAGCTCACCACAACAACTGTTGCTTGGAGACCGTCTGTCAGTTCCCCACGGTCACCAGGCACTGTCGCCACGGTGACAGATGGACCTGCCTGTTGGAAACCATCACTCCTAGCTGAGCTCTACCATCACTTGCACATACACACATGCTGTAGACAGACAGCCTAATCTGCTTAGTAATTGCTTCCATTTAGTGACTGCTGTGCTGCCAGGTTGATGCAACAGTTCCTGCTGAAGGAGACTGTAGAATATGTTCAGCAGAGGGTACAGTGCTTCTTGTCAACCTGTACCTACTTCAGCAGAACATACTTACTCTAAACCACAGGTTCTTTGGCAAATATCTTTGCTGAAGTCATCTTTCCAGTTCAGAAATCTTACCTGTGTCATTGTTTTTAAATGTAGGATTGCATTTATTCTGCCACACCTAACTTCCAGTGTTTGTAGTCTGGGCTGCCACACAGAAAAACAAGCAGCTGAAATTCAGTAAAACAAGATCACTGTTATTCTGTCAAGCTAAATAAATAGTTTTATTGCAGTCCTCAAATATACTGGATACTTGATTGTTTTGACTTCATTGGAATTCATAACAATCTGTTCATATGTCATAAATCATAAAAGCACACTTTAGACATAATTACTGGCCGTAGTCTTTCATCATTTACTGTTATAAATGCATGTTCTGCCTCAAATCTATTACGCAGAATAAAATAAGCTTTGGGTGTATATGTGGAGGAGCAGGAGTGCAGGGGTGCTGAGCATTATTTGAGAACTAGAGGTGCTGAGGATTTTGTCAGTGTGCTGTGCTCTCACTCAGGCTGTCAATGTGCAGGCCAGGAAGATTAGCCACCTCTTCAAAACCGCTCTTTTCTCCCTGTATGTATGTACCTTTGTACAGCACTGTTTTTCCTGTTTTACTTAGTTTAAAAGTGGCAACTGATAGTTATATTTATCAGTGTGTCTGTAAATGGTTTTAATTAAACATGTATTTATATCACAAAATAAGAAAAATGTCTATCATCACAAGTTCCTAATTTGACATTTTTTTCCCATTGCGTTGTGATCAACATGTGGCGGTAAAATAGAAATGTACTGTACAGTACAGCAGCTCTGAAGCAACCTCCACAAGCATGTTTATTGCCCTCTCGGGTGTGTCCAGTTAGTGTGTTTAGAGTGTGTGAGTGAAAAGCAAAAAGAGAGAGTGCGCTGAAAAACTGACGGACAGCAGCAGTCGGATTGGACAGATTAAGGATAATCAAACACCAACCTGACACTTTGACTGACAGCATGCTTACACCAGAGAGAATACTTTGGAACTGACAGCGTGCATCTGATTTAGGTGATATAGCGACACACTCCTGAATGAATGTTTTCCCACTGATTGAAAAAAAGGTGAAAAGAGGAGAGAGATGAGGAGGGGGAGGAGAGGAAGGATAAGAAAAAAAAAAGCTGTAGACGCAGCACAGCGTGAGCTGTCAGTTGTGAATAACTCCAGATGTCTGATAGATAAAGAAGACTAGCGTGTGTGCGGTGTGTAAGATCTCATCCTCTCAATTTCCCCAGAGGACTGACACATAATAGTGGCCCATTTTCTAAGATCAGACAATGTCTAGATTCAGTCATGCTTTACATGAGTTACACACATCCACTGTATGTCAAAGGTGTGTGTGGTTTATATTCCACCAGTTGTTGGATTTTAAATATTATAGAGGCAAAGGCACACAATGAGTTTAGAATTTTCTCTTTGTTTCATGCATTCCTTCTCAGTTCTCATTTCCATAACTTCATACAACTGTTAATTTCATGCAGAGCCAAGGGAGGGGAAGAGGATATCGAAGTGCTTAAGAAGCACATTTCGCTGGCTAGATCCAGGCTGTGTCATCTGTCACTCTGTTTTTGTTTTGTTTTTTTTTAGTGCGTCTTGCTGTGATAACGATATTCCTGCAACGATATCTCTGGTCACTGTTCACTCACACAGAAAAGTCATCTGTTTATACCTTGAACGCACTTCAATTTGCGTTGAGAGCGATGTGCGGAGGTGCCTGGTGCCTATGTGTGTGTGTTTGCAGCTGCATGGATGTTTATCAGCATGTGAGGTGGGAGAGAGACTGAGATGGAGGAGGGAGAGAAAGGAAGAGGGAGGGAGGCTGATGATGCTGATGGAAGAAAAGGGAGGGAGGACAGTGTGCTGGGAGGTGAGGTGAGGGAGAGAGAGGGAGAGAGAGAGAAAGGGGGGGGAAAAAAAGGAAAAGGCAGCAGGAAAGGGAGAGACGGGGAGGACGCGCCAACTGCCTATAGATGCTGGAGCCTTCGACAGCAGAGCGTGGTGCTCAGCGGACACAGGAAGATGGTCTCAGTAAGAGGGGAACTGACGGTTGCCTATAATTTAATGTTCAGTATCTTGGACTCCTTCTCCATGGGTAATGCTACGGCCAGGAACTCCAGAGCACAGCTCCCTTTTCTTCTCTCTACTCTCTTTATTCTCCAGCTTAGTTGCTCTCCAGGATTCTGTCCTTTCCTCTTTGCTCTCACTTTCCTCCCTCATTCACACACTCACTCACATGCTTGCAGATAGCCAGTGTCTCCCAAGTCCCGAGTTAGCCCTTGGGGTTGGCCCCGCTCTTCCTCTGCACCAGTCAAGCCAAGCGCTGGTCGCGGCAGTGATGCAGATAGTGCGCGCTGCCTGCCCCCCACCCCCTCCCTTCCTTCTCAAGCGCCAGCCGCGGATCGGCGAGCAAAGGAACCAAAGCAGGGAAAGAGAAGAAAGGAGAGAAAGGGAGACGAGCGCTAGATGAGCACTGTTGTGACATTGTTTTGGAGTCCGCTTTATAAGTTTTTTTTTTTGTTTTTTGTTTTTTTTTCCTTTTTGCTTTTTTGCCCCATTCTCTCTTTTTATACAGGTGGTCTGCATACTATGATGCCATCAGTAACCTTCTTCCTTTTTCCCTTTTCTTTCTCTGTTTGGCTTCACAGGGGTGGCACCTGCTAAGAAGAGCCCCAAACTGGTAAGTAGTAGTTTTCCCTTTATTTTTTCCCTTCCATTAATCATCTCGTGTACTCATCTACATGCATGTAGATGTAGGGATGTAGGGATATTCATTCTTTCTGCCTCCCCTGATCTACCTCATCTCTAACCCCCCCGCCCCCCAAACTTGTGCTGAGGTTGTGGGTCTGTTTGTAGACATGGGATGCCGTGCTGTGTGGGGGTGGATCCCTGTAGCTTCACATCAGCTTCCCCCTCCTCCTCGTCTCTGGTGGTGTCTGGGACAAGGGGCTTTGATGCACCGCATGAGCTGGGTTGCTAACACACTGATGATCACATCATCACGCTGGATGCTAAGCTTGCAGTGTGAGAGTTGAATATATGATCAGAGCTGAGAGATGGCCTCATCCTGTGATATTTTCTGCATTAATGAAGGGATCGTGTTGGCTGTTTCTGACTGCACATGTGTTTGTCAATTTTGTTTTGCAGGATGATTATGAGCTGCCTCCTCCTTATGGAGATTATACTAGGATGGTATGTGATGAAAGTTTTTCATAATGAGGTCTGTTGGTGCTGGGTACATTATAGTGGTGATGGTGCGCTATTTTAATAGCAGATAAGTTGAGAATAATAATGGTGTCTTAGCTGTCAACGATGTTGCACAGGGCTGTTACAAAAGTCAAGAATTGGCTGCTAACGCTGCTATATCCAGGCACTCTGGCCTGTTAGTGGCAAAACAGGACTGAGCTGAGGAAGCAGCTGGAATTAGTTTTCACCCCCCACTCCTCGTATCCCTCCTCCTAACTTCTGTCTCCCTAATAAGTTATTGAGAAAGGAGAAATCAATGTATTAGACCAGTCCCGAAGCACAGGGGGAGAACACAATGCCTGCAGAAGGTCAAATCTAATAGATCCATCAAGAGATTTGTTTTCATTTGAAAGGGGAATAGGATTTGGACTTGGTGTGCATCAAACTGAGAGAGACACGAGAGAAAATGCTGCCTCATTGGCTACTAGAGACGCTGTTGTGTTTGATGGAATGAAAGTGGCCAAAAATCATTTTGCGGTTTGGGTGAAGCATCAGTTCTGAGGTCTGGCTTCAGCACCAAACAAAGCCTGCAATTGTGAATAATTACATGAATATATTGATTTTTCTTTTGTACGTTACCACAACCCAGTGAGGTTACACTGGTAGACTAAGTGTTCCAGCAGGAGCGACAGCTCAGATTTGATATTTGCTAAAGCGTCAGGCTTCTTTTATGTCTAACAAGGATGATGAATATAAACATGAATTGCAGAGGTGTAGGAGGCTGATTCAGAGAGTAATGAGTCTGAATTTATTGAAGACATGGCTGCACTTTGAAGGCCAAACACTTTGATATTTGAGAACAGATGAGACACTTGCCTCCGCCCCATCTTCAGTGTATTTTTTTCCACCTCAGCCAAAGTACTGGGAAGTCATGTGATGTGATGTCATTTCTCTCACTGTGTGAAAATATGTGGCTTTTTTTTTTTTCAACCTCAGTCTGTAATTGATGCACATGTTGCAGACTGATAGGCAAGACGTCATTGTTAAGAACCATATTGTGACATCATGGAAAGGATTTTTACTTGAGCTTGAGTGTATGTGCTTTACCCTGCTCAAGCACCACTCCCCTCACATTCTTGAGCAGGTGCTTAAGTGCCCATGTTATTGAGAGGCCAGTGGCAATTTATGAGGAGTTTTACATTTCTGACTTCATCCATAAAATCCTCCTTCGTTTCGAACCCCATGAGTGCTTTATTCACTTTATTCACTCTCCATATGCAGCAGGGGATGCATTCCACTCTGTTAAACAAAAGGAATAGTCAATGCATCCTTGTAAGTTGAGCCACGTTTTTTCTCCCACAGCTGAATGACTTAATCATGAGGAACCATTGAGGTCTTTTCTTCTCCCTTTGTTTGTTAAAACAATACCCTAAATAAAACAGCTTATTCTTTGTGTAGAATAAGGTAGAAAGACAACAACTAATCTGCTTCCTTTTACCCCAAGGATCAGAAATCTTTCATGTTTTTTATTCAAATTCAAAAATCTTCTGTATTCATGTCTTCATTGCTCTGTTTCTTCTTTAATAAATCATAACCACGATTCCTTTTATTTCGCCTCTGCTGAGCTTGCTTCCATCTTCTCTCTATCTCCCTGTCTGTCTGTGTTCCTCCACTTTTGACTTTGAATACTCAAATGATATTGATCTGCTTCTCCAACAGCAGCTGTCCAGGAAGGACAGTCAGAACAGCTCCCAGCATAGCGTTTCTAGCCACCGGAGCACCCACACAGATTCACCTGTGCACTCGTCCCTGGGACCCCCTCTCAGCGAGAGCGCCGCTCCCCCACCCCCATCTCAGCCACTGCCAGGACTGCCCCAGGACTCCCTGGCAGACGGGACCATTCAGAGAAAACCAGACCCCTTTAAGATCTGGGCCCAGTCCAGGAGCATGTATGAAAGTAGGCGTAAGTATATTAATTTTTGGTGGCAGATGGATGAGGGCTGCATGGGGCTGCAGGCTCGGTGGAGGTCTTTAGTGTGTTTAAGTGGTACTGCATGCTTGGGGGGGAAATGTTAGCGATATCTCTTCTTCATGTAAGTAACTGGTTTATATGCTCAAAGAAAAATAATAATGACTGGTCTAAAACAACAACCTACATCCTACAGCCTATTTGTGTCACCTCGGACAGAGCCTTGCTACTTGTTCCTTTTAGTCTTTGTGCTAAGCTACGCTCGTTACCTGCTGGCTCTAGCTTCACATTTGGCACACCTGGTTCTTCTTTTAAGGCATTAAGGCAGTTCTTCGTTGGTATCTTTGAGTTTATTATTATTTCCAACCGTTATCAGAAGCCTCCTACATGTGCTTGGACCAGCTGCTACAATACTTTGGTCCAATTGCTGACACTGGCACCACTGACACACTTTTACTCTAGACTTCCCTTAAGAGACGTATGGGCGTATAATTAGCGGCAGTACTGCAGCGGCTGTCAGTGGATTGCATATCCCCTCCTCTTTGTCTACCCTTGTCAAAGCAAGGGGATTGCTCCAATTAAAATGAATAACCCTCAGATCTACTGTCAAGTAAAAAAAAAAACAGAAGGGGAGAAAAAAACAACTGCAAGTGTTGAGAAACCTTAGCATCTAATCATTTACCCAGGCAACCCTTGTCAATGATTTTCATTATTTAGAAAACTGTGAAGAAGAATGTGAAAAGAAGAGCTTAGCACGGGCTAGTATTGTAGACACCTGTTGGCCTGTGAGGACAATTGTTCTGAATTTTACAAAGGAAATAAAGAACGGAGATGAAGAGCGAAAGAAACCAAGACTAAGGGCGAGATTATGTCTACATACCTGTCCCAAGGTGCTGGAGACTCAACAGGGGTTTTCTAAATTGCTTGACTCAGTTTGATCAGAAATACATGAAAAGGGAACAGAAATGAAGGTGGAAGATGAGATGGTAAAGAGAAATATAAGAGCAAGGTCAAACATTGGGAGATAGAGGGATTCTGAGGAATAGAAAAGCAAAGAATGACAGAGAGTACAGCTGACCTATAACAGTGGGTGTAAATCCTTCACTTACTCAACCTGCATTGAGAGCTCATTCTAAAATCCTGCAGTATGCTCCCCATTGGGCTCAGACCTTGGCTACAGCATAGACATTTTTCTGTCCAACATTTGCTATAATGAAAAGTTCTGCTGAGAT
Source organism: Helostoma temminkii (assembly GCA_900302695.1). NCBI lineage: Eukaryota > Metazoa > Chordata > Actinopteri > Anabantiformes > Helostomatidae > Helostoma > Helostoma temminkii. Next base: position 6,876 of record OMLM01008151.1, read on the forward strand.
CAAGGTCTTTAAATGCACCATGTGGTGAATGATTTTCATTTGCAAAAAAAAAAAAATCTCCTAAAAACTCAAACAGCAATACCCTGCTGAAATAAATCAGGACCGGTGAGAATACTCACTTGTGCTTTAATGGCCTTCATTTTTATTATTGGTAGTCATTTTCAACATGTTCTCAGTTGATTCTTTGAACCATCAATGCACCATTTACATTCCTCATTCGTAGCTCTGCACAGGTCCGTCCATCTTTGTTAAATATTGATCCATTCACACCCAGTTGCCTCACTGTAGGGATCACTTAAGTATCTATTAATCACAGCAGAAATGTTTAACTGTGCAGCTGACCCTTCCAAGTGCTGGTGCAGATTCTGATAGTTAGCCTTTGACTGCTCTTCCAGTTCCTCTGCAGTTACATTGTGATAGACTGGACAGGATAGCTGCACTCCACAGGGATTTTAACTGTTGACTGAAGGAACAGATTGGAAGCAGGCGGCTTATGCCTTCTGCCACACTGCCACCTCGTAATGGCTTTGGTAGCCTTGGCAGCAGTGGTCATGCTTTTGCAGAAGAAAATCTCCCTGGGAGTTTGCTCAGAGGTGTAGCTTTGACGGCACATAACACAGCTGCGATGTTACAAATGCATGCACAAACATGCATATGTTTATTAAATATACACATACTTAAAGCACTGACGCTCGCGTGTGCTCCTGGATAAGACCACACATGCAGACTTGCTCCATCTCTCCCCTGACTCACAGTAACCCCCTGGGGCTCTCCTCATCTCCACTGCTACATGAACCATGAGCTGTCAGTCGCTGCAGTGCAATACTTCTTTTATAGAACAGCACCTTTCTAGTGACTAGCGTACACACACACACACACACACACAAACTCGCTCCATTCTCTTGTGGATGGAAGTGGACTGTGAACTATCCTTCCTCAGGCCCTCTGCTCAATAATATATAGCCTGTTCTAGCATGTATTAGCAGCTCTGTCAGGAGGGAAGTGCTCTCAAATATAGGCAAAAATGGAAATGGAGTTGCATGTCACACATTACTTCATAAAAGAAACGGTGTAGGCCATTTGAATAGTAATGTCCAGTCTGTGGGAACATCACCGAAAATGCTTTACTAAATGAAAAATGAAACTGTGCTATTTTAGACATTAGAGGGGAGTTTTAGCTCGACCATTTCTATTTATGGGACCAGTCAATTATTTTTTGCAAGCTGTCTGGCTTTTCATAGTTTATTTAAGCTCTATGCCTATGCTCTTCACCCAAAATAGATCATTTTTATCTTTTGATGGATTGGTTGTTTGTTCTTTTTTTGGTTTGGTTTGATTCCTTGAGAACAATGAGTGTGTCCTTTATATCCATACCATTGTCTGCAGTGGGATTTTGAGGAAGTTAGACTGAATGTTCAATGGCAGGCTATTGCTGAATTCTTCTTATAGTGGTGCAGGCACAGAAAGTTCCCTGGGATTTCTGACAGCAACAGTGTTAATGGTGGTTTGTCGATTTCACAGTTCCAGACTTCCAGGAGCAGGACATCTTCCTGTGGAGGAAGGACACGGGGTTTGGCTTCAGAATCCTTGGAGGCAATGAGCCAGGAGAGCCGGTGAATTTCTCTTTTTCTGTCTTTCATAGCTGAATATATCCAGTATGACTTTTAATTACTTTAAATTCTAATATTAATTTGTGTGAAATAAAGTACATAAAGTATTCTGTGTGATGAAAAGGATGCTATATATTTCCAGCAACTCTCTGTGAAGCATATATATTTTCAGCACAATTGTTTTTTTTTATATCTTCCTCCTGTGTGTAGGTGTTGAGCTGAGACAAATTCATATCAGTGATTTCTACAACACATTTTCTCTTTGATCTGGCCAATGCAGCCCCAATCAGTAAAAAAACACCATCTCACACAAACACTACTTTTTTTCCTGTCCTTTTTTAAAGAGGCAGAGTTGTTTGTTCATGTTCACTGGCCTGCACTGTGTTTTTGAAGGAAAAAAAACAATTTATATTAAAGCTTGGTTTGGATGTAGCAGGTTGGAAAGAAGAGTAAAGATGTAATAGTGAGGTTTACAATGCAGCAGGTTTATGCTGCACGCCAACTTGATAGCTGCTGTGAAATACAGGATGTCTTTGAATGGTTGCTTCTGCTATTTATATATGTATTCTATTATGTGACTCTGGAATATGCCGTAGTTGTACTAAAAAGGCAATGGCACATACTGTATCTATTGGGAGTCTTTACCTGATGTTGTAATTCAGTGGTATCTGTTTTGGTTTGTTATAGATTTATATTGGCCACATAGTGAAGTACGGTGCTGCAGATGAGGACGGACGACTGCGGTCCGGTGATGAACTGATATGTGTGGACGGGACAGCAGTGGTGGGCAAGTCGCACCAACTGGTGGTGCAACTGATGCAGCAGGCGGCCAAGCAAGGTCACGTCAACCTAACTGTGCGACGCAAAACCAGCTATGCCGGTAAGCAGAGAGAGGAATCAAAATGAGGGAACATGAGCCCTGCTGACGCATCCAGAAAAGTCAATGTTTAATAATAAGAAGAACTGATACTTTATTGATCCCCCTTGGGGAAATGTTTGTGGACAAACAGCTGCATTTAAGGCAGCAAAGGGTTCTGGGTTTAGTGTCTTGTCTGGGGACACTTTGACTTGAGGCCAGGAATATGGGGAACTGGGAGTCAAACCACCAACCCATGTGGTCGTAGGCAAGTGCCCTGTAATTGATCCTGGGTCAACACAACAATGCTTTGTAATATATTTTCAGCTGGTTAAAGATCAGAAACCACCCACGCGTTAAGACGCTGAGTTATAAATTATCTAGAGTTGCTAAACTAAAGTTGCGATCTGTAAATTTCAGTCCTGCTTGATTTTGTGACATTGTAAACAAAAGAGAAGTGTAATAGCAGGCCCAGAACTGTGGAGGCAGTTTAACTGTTGTACATTTAAAGTACAGACTCACTGTGCTTTAATAAAGATGTGACGTTGGCTACATTAATGAGGAGTTGAAGATCTGGACCCTGTAACTCCAGCGTATCTCTGCTCCTTCTTATTCCATTACTCCTTGCAAAAGTGAAACTTTGATCTGTCAAAAAACACACAAATTTATCATCTTGTTTTGTTGACTCTTTTTTTTTAAAGACAAGTTGTGATTAGAGTTTTTCCTTGTAGCTGCTAACATCCTCGAGCACATTGGAAATTGTGTTTCTCACAATACTGTATTTTATTTTTTCAAGAATTTATTTTACACACAAAATCTAATTTCTTCATTTAATTCCATTCTCTCATTACAGCTTTGTGCTGTAACAGTAATCAGTAGCTGCACAGCCAGTGTGTGCTTTGCACTGCCAAGGGGCCAGTGCTATTTTCATTGCGGTTCCATCAGGAGCCTGGGGACCTGCTTACTTGTGCAGGGGTTGCCCCCCTCATCCTCCTCTGTAATACTTTGGGTGTTTAAAATTAGAAAATACTCAGCCACGACACGAGCACCGCCCCACCCCCACCCCATCACTGATTTTGCTCAGCTGAGCTCGGCTCCTCGGCAGGTGATAAAGAAAGGCCCATAAATATGATGGAGAGGGTGGTCAACCTTCGTCCCGATGACAGGAGCCAGACATTAGTCAGTTGCTGCTGCCCGTCTGGCTCACAGTGTCAAGAATATGAGGCGCCTTCCTCGAGCAGCTGTACAGGAAATGAAATGTGGAATGAAGTGTCCAGATATACCAGGCGTGCTGTGTCTTCAGTTCATCTTTTGTTCAAAACAGATCAGAGAAAGGATTGTTTGAGAGGCTCCTCTCCCCAAGCTGCCTTACCAACATGTCTTTTATCATATCGACATAAACTAGCTTTGTTAGGAGGGAAAAATGTGTGTTTATTTACAATCTGTGTTATTGTCAGATAGCGCACATGATGATACATTTATCTGTGTTGCTATATCTTGACAGTTTTGTATTTTCTTATTATGCACCAGTATTTTCTTTTACTTTTTTCTACACCATTATCTCTTGAACTTATGTAATGCTGACTGGCCTAATTTTTATCACTTTGTCTTCATGCTCCTAGTGATCTTTTGATGTTTTATATTCTGTCTTATTTCCTCTTCATTCGTTTCTTCACAGTTGTTCCTTCCCATATATCCTCATTTTTCTCACTTTATCCTCCTTTGCCATCTTTAGTTAAGGCAGAGGGAGATGTGCCCCCGTCTCCAGCATCCTCCCACCACAGCAGCACCCAGGCGCCAAGCCTGACAGAGGAGATTGGGAAGCGCACCCCACAGGGCAGCCAGAATTCTCTCAACACAGTGAGCTCCGGCAGCGGCTCCACCTCTGGCATCGGTAGCGGGGGAGGGGGTGGAGGAACAGGGGGCAGTGGCAATGCTGTGGTTCCTGTTGCAGCTGTCACGACCTCTTCTCAGCCCCCCAACACCACCTCCACTGCCTCTTCTTCAACCTTGCAGCCCTATGACGTAGAGATTCACCGGGGCGAGAACGAAGGATTTGGTTTTGTCATCGTCTCATCTGTGTCACGGCCTGAAGCTGGAACCACCTTCGGTAAGAGACACCACACAGTTCAGTGGTGTTCTGAAAGTTGCAAAATACTTTCAGGCACATTGTTGTTGATTGTATTTTCAAATATTACAAAAATCAGTTCCACTCAGCAAAACATAAAACACACTCTGTAGATTTTCCTCATCACTGGAGCCTTTTATCTTCCTGTCTTCTTTGCGGGCTGCCTTTGCATCATCCATAAAACCACTGAACACTAAAATAGCCTGACATCCAGCGCAGATTCTGGCTATTTACAGTCCCACCAGATCAATACCAACACTCTTCAAAGAAGTGGTTCTTCTTTCTCATTTTTGTCCAAGCCTGTCAAACCAAGACACTGAAACCCTTTCTTCGCCTGCAGCTGCTGATGCACTCGCACAAGGCTTTCATAATTGATCACTAGCAAAGTGGGACTTACATAAGGCACTTGTATTATTCAGCTGTACTTAAATGACTGCTGCAAAGCACATTGGTACTAAAAGGTACTATTGACCACTTAATGAGAAAGAGCACTGCAAGCAGGAGAAATAGGTCAAATGACCGATGCAGAAAATTTTTTTGTAGTTATTTGGTGATGCAAATTCACTGACTGAAAATTACTTCAGCACTCAGCTGGTTTGGTTGACTCTCCTTTGCTTTTTCTAAACTAGAAGTGTCTCTTCTATGCAGTGCGCTCTTTGCCCTGCTGCCTTGGCTGTTTGCCTCTACCACTGTGGTATTCCACTGTTCTCTGTGCACTTCTCTCTATCAGTGTGGGTGGACTGAAGAGGCATGAAAACACTTGATTTTTCAGGTTAGCTGACAAATCCTGACTTTTCACAGGCCACAGCCAAAAGCAACAGTCGACCAATTTAACTTGATTTGATTTAATGAAAATCTGATGGCTACACAAAAGTTTGAAACTGAAATATTGTTTTCCAATAAGTAATTAGTGTATAACAATAGTAGGGTGCAAAACTAGTCCACCCATTGTTAGCATTAGGAGAAGCATTTCATTTTGTCCACAAAAGCTGCCGCAGCCTTTTTCTCCCTTATTTTATTCTCTCTAAACACTAGATTCATCTAAAAAGACAGAAAAGGTTCAGGGTTAGACAAGGTTGAAGAGAAATAAGAGTGGGAGGCATTGAGAGGGATAAATGAGTAATAATGAAAAGTAAGATGGAGAAAGAGAAAAGTGATTGCACACTCCTCTTCTCTGGAGTGACTTGTGTCAGACTCAGATAAAGCAGAGACCTCAGGGTAGCTGGTGAGATGTCGGCTTTGATGCGTGTTTGTCATCTCCAACATTATGCAGGTGCAGGTATTTGGAACACACACCACACAACACAGTTTTTTCATTATTAGCTTTTTGCTGTGGGGAGACTCTCATGCAAATATAATAATGTTACCCATTTTAAGAATGTTGTGCTGGAGTAGCTTTAAGTAAAAAGGTGGGGTGGAACAGGGAGGGTGGAAAAGGATGAACTCACCAGATACAGAGTTAAGCTCAGTTTCTCCTGTGATCAATTTGAAAAACGAATTTTCTAAAAGTACTAAAAGTACTGAGAATTACAGTATGGCAAAGCCTCTTTATTTCTTTGCAGAGCACATTTGATATGTGCCTATCCTCTTTGCCATCGCTTGCATTTTGTTCTGCTGTATTTCTGATAAGCTTCTCTCAGTGACTTTAGCTTTGGCTGCTGACTGTTGGTGAAATAACCCTTAAACTTCTGATCCTCTTTGTATCCTCTTTTCCCCTTTCCCTTCTTTTTCCTTCTCTTTTCAAACTCAATCCAACCACACCCCAACCACACGCTCAAACACATTCAAATGACATGAAATGTCAATGGTGACCATAGCTGGCAATGCATGTGTGGCCATGCCCCACAAAATAGGGCGCATCATTGAGGGGAGCCCAGCAGACCGCTGTGGGAAGCTGAAAGTTGGCGACCGCATCCTGGCTGTTAATGGATGCTCCATCACCAACAAGTCTCACTCTGACATTGTCAACCTTATCAAGGAGGCGGGGAACACGGTCACACTACGCATCATTCCTGGAGATGGTGAGTAAAATATTACTAGAATAAAGTTTGAGAATATCTTGCAAGCTGCTTGTGTCATTATATGTTTTTATTGGTCCAGTAGTCTCTATTCCCTCCTTCAACTGTTGGCAGCCCTAAAGGGGATTAATTGTTCTTGCAATTGTGTATAATATGGTATATGTAGCTATCAGCAATAAATTCATAGTTATTCAGACTATTTAACTATTCACCAAGGTTCTGAAAGTGGAAGTACATTTATCTAATATTAGTATTTTTTATTAGTACCTACTCTATTTGAGAAGCAGGACTAGTCATCACATCCTCTGGGCTTGTGTCTAGCTTTAGTGTTACATAAAGCTTACACTTTCTTCACTGACTTTCAAAGTGACTTGGAGACTCCCGCAGTTGTGACAGAACTGCTTCTTCGGGGAAATTCGAGAACTTTCCTTTGCATTTCTTCCTTCAGCATGTCCACACTTTTAAAATACTCGATTAAGTTAGTTTTGTGTGTTTGCACATGTGTGAGAGAAAAAGACAGATGCAGAGCTTCCTCTGTGGACGTGGGTGTGTCTTTTCTGTCAAAGAGGTTTTAAGGAATTGTTTGTGCACATTGCATGTTGTGCTGTGCAGCTGAGAGCTCTTGGTACTTTCTGTTGACAGATCACTCTGGCATGCTTCACAAATACTGTTTAATTAAGTGTGTGTGCGCAAGGAAGGTGATCCTCCATGTCAACCCGCACACTGGTAGAAATTGAAGCTATTTTTCCGCTGCTTGTTGCTTTCCGGCTCACTTCTTATGGATAAAGAGTTTTTTTTCCCCCCTGTGGAGCAGTTGATGAGAACAGTGAGCCAAAATTGCTCTGCCAAGACATACAACACACAAGAGCGAAGGCGTCAGGGAGAAATAACTGGATATGTTTTATTACAAAGTTCTGGTTTGTGTTTATGCGCATGTGTCAAACAAACAGATGCTGTCTGACACAGAGACAGAAGGAGTGACAGGAAAAGATTGTGTCTCTGAGTCACTGTTCTCCCTGCCTGTGTTTACACATGGCTGAGCATCCCTATTTTTATGTGGATGAATCCTGTCTAAACTTTCTGACGTGAATAAATACCACTGTGAGCAGTTCTTCCAAGGTGAAGTCGGGTTGAGCTCCTTTCCATGGAGCTCAACTCTCTTCTGTGTGGGAGCACAGACTGAGTTTTGTACTGACTGATGCTCAACAAGAAAAACAGGCATAGCACTCTTCCTGCTGGTGCACAGTAACGCTTGTACACTAGTTAATGCCTTCATCAGAGCTTATGTCTTTGTAGCATACACTCAATGCACAAAGCAGTCCCACCTCACACCTATGGTATGAGAATAGGGAGAAAGACAAGCCTTAGGACATATGATGCAACTTTTGTTTTTAAACACAACCTGGGGTATATTGTGTCGTGCAGCCCTGAATTCTGATTTTGGTGGTGCCTGTTCACTTTCCTAAGTCAGTCCATTCAGGGCAGGAGAGCATATAGTCAGGGCCAGACACCATTTACAGAAATGGCTTTGTTCTGTTTTCACAAAGAGTGTTTCTAAATGAGAGGAGAAGAGTAGTATTACAGAGGGACCAAAGTCTTTTTGTCCTTCCATTACATTTATTAGATTGAAGAGAGAGCTGTAAAAATAAAACGTGTGTGTATAGCGTAGTGTAACAATGTTCTATTTTTATCATTGTTGAAACACAATGTAAAAGACTGAATAACCATGAGCTGTCTTATCCCTAGAGTCCGCAAGTGTGTTATTTGACAACTCACAGGCAGACAGGTAGACTTTCAGTCTAAAGTGAGATGTACACATTAAAAAAAGAAACAAAGTTTGACAAGTGCCTTGACAAAATGACTGATAGCACACCTCTATATTCCTCTGGTGCCCTGGAACCTGGCTGTGTGGTAGAGGAAGCCCAGAGGCTAGTGGTGCAGCTGGTGGTGATCTCTCTAGGTCAGCTGATGTTTGTAGCGGACAGCTGCTCAATCTACACCAGTGTTTATGCAGAGAAATTGTGAAATATGGATTAAATTCCACGGCAGGGAGTGGTGTATGCAATTTCTAATGACTTGAATTAGAAGATGTCAATATAATGAACTCTGTGTAGTAAAAAGGCTTTCGTATTGACTTGAGGCAAAAAGTTTATTAATAGTGTGACAAGTGTGTTCCACTCAGTGACATGAAAAACACTAATTGGTGAAATCAATTCTTGAAATGGTTTCCCCTTTTTTCTTGGCTTAATTATTTTAAAGCCAATTTAATTGCTTTAATTCGCTAAACATAATTTTGTATTCATGTGGAAGTTGCTCAAAATGTATTGGTGGCAATGTCACCTTCTTTCTTTCCCTCTTGTCAGAATCATCAAATGCATCCTTGTTGACCAATGCAGAGAAGATTGCCACTATAACCACCACTCACACTCCACTGCAACAGGCTGCAGCTGAGGCCAGGTGAGGAGCACACTGACAAATCAAGTGCCTTAGACATAACACGAATGGTCCTGTAGAATGTTGAGTTTTCAAGATTAATTGCAGAATATATTCTGTTTCAATTTGTCATTCGGTCTTCAGTCAGTTCAGTTTCTTACTGATTTGATATTCAATATTTCACACTTGCTGTTTTCTTTCTGTCTCAGGAACAACACCAAACCAAAACAGGAATCGTTTGACTATATCCCCCCACAAGTCCCTCCGCCCCAGCCCCCAACACAAGTCTCAGCTCAGGTAAGGAAGGACATTCCAGTCATACATTCACCTGTCACTTCATCTATCCATCCATGTCATGTCTTCATCAAACACACAGTTTAAACTCCATCACATCAACTTCACACCCTCATTTTAGCATTCTAGCATCTACATAGCCATTTATTCTCTGTCCCTTCATACTGTACATCGACCAACCAATCCACCCACCCACCCACCTTTCCAAGGACAAACAAGGTGTATTTTTATTTATGTATTTGTCTTTTTACGGCTACCTGCCAGTGTTATCGTCCTTGTATTAAGGAAAGTCTGTCTGCTTTCAAAGTAACCCCTCAGTCCACTGTGTTCACTGCTGAATTAATCTGGCAGTGTGGAGATCTCTCACAGATAGCATTGATCCTTTAGCAGAGGAGATTAGGAGGGCGTGAAAAAGGAGCTGCTGGCTGTCTGCCTGTCCTTGTGGTGCGCAGTCCCTCTCTCTCTCTCTCTCTCTCTGTCTTTTTGTCCACCGAGAGCCTAAGACATCCATATTCAGCGTGCTTACGCCTGAGCATATGATTGTGTACACACACACAGACAGTCTGGCACACCTATTAAATAGGTGTGACTTTCCTGAAGGTGGCGTTTGTTACATGTTCCTGCGATAGGAGGCCATTCAAAGGACACGCAAAATACACACACTTCAAATCTGAATCATAAAAATGACCTTAATGCAAATTTTTCTCTCTCTCTTTGCATGTGTGTGTGCGTGTATGTGTGTGTCTGGTGGGGGGGGG
>OMLM01008151.1:23640-44864 GCA_900302695.1 Helostoma temminkii
ATTTGACCAGACTATAGCACAAGCCTGCATTTGTTTGTATATTTTTGACAGTTTGCAGTATGTGTACATTTCAGAGGTGATCATTTTAAATGAATGAAGGGAAAATTAAAGCTGAAACTATGATGATGATGATGTTAAAATAAAATAATATATTCAACAAATATAAAGATGTGTGCTTCTGTTATCACAGTCTCTAGTATTAGTGATCAAACTGATATGGCCGATTTATAATATCGATATGTCATTGTTATGGAAAATAAAATAAGACCGCTGTGCAAATAAATTTTGAACCACATAAGAAATGATTTATATTTTGTTATATATTTTTGTAAATTATTGGTAGACAACAATAGAATATCCAATAAATATACTATACTGTATTTTAAAATCAGTATTTACAGTTTATTGGGTAGAAACAGGTGAAAACAATCCATTTTAGTTAATATTCACTTTGATTAAAATACATAATAATCCTGATATACAGAATTGGTTGAAGAATACAAAAAAAACTATTATTATTGCTCACTGATCCTCTGTTCTCTGATGAGATTCACTGCTGAGCAGCTACACCTGGCAAAGGGAGGGGCTGATTTTAGTGTGTAGGGCTGCTGTCACACACAGTCACCAGAACTGGCTCAGTTTGGAACTTTGTGGAAAATTCAGCTCAGTGATTACCATGCCGTTCAACATATAATTTTTTCCCCCTTTTTTTAGCGTGTTCAGAGAGATTAGCAAAAAGCTCGTTGTGGGTAACCCAAGAGTGGATGGGGCATGAAGGGCTTTTTTCACACAAACATTAACAAGACAGTCATAACAAACTAGTCTCAGCTTACCTGGGCTTCCTCTGTTCTCCTACCTGGTGTCCGCTCTGTGTGGAGGAGCTGAGCTTAGCCATCAGACACGGAGATGCTATTTTCAAACCTACTGGTCTCACTCACTGCTCTCAAAGTGCTAATAACATGCATCCAGATGAGTCCCTCGCACCTGTACATCTGTATAGTGTACAATACAGAGTGTCATAGCAGTGAACAGCAGGTAGAAAACGTATCCTACTAGATAATCTGTAGAGTTCATTTAAATAAGCAAGTGGATGAGGAGGCTTACATTGTTATCTTAGGACTAAACCTAAAAGACATTTTGTGTTTGTCTGTGTCAGCATGAAGCTTTGAAGAAAAGTAATGCAAAGAGTTTGCTCCCTTTGACAACATCAAAGCTCGGATAGGATGGTTTTAAAAAGTGTTCTTCCTCTCCTTGCTTTACTTTGATTTCACTTTTATTCATGCCCTTTACCTCTCATTGTCCTCTATACTCATTCCTTTCTCTGTGTTGTTGTTCGTTGTGCATGCTTTCTGCACTCATCACTGAAAGATTTTCACTTGACAGAGAATTGACAGCAGGGAAGCTGCAGAGACAGTAGGTGGATGATGACACTAGCAGGGCTACGTGGTGCTTTATGTCCTCCGGATACGATGGGGAAATGAGACAAAAACAGCAGAAAACCAGGTGGTCACTCCTGGTGACCTGTGAATGCCTGCAGGGATTTTGAAATATTTTGTCTGGCAGTCTTGATGCTGATGTTATACATAAAGATGAAGCACAGCATGAGATATTACTAAAGCCACAACAAACATAGACACTCTTATTAACTTTAATATCTCATTCTCTTTTGTTCAGTTTTAAGATACTGGCACTTCAGTGTAAGGTGGTGTGAGAATCTGCTTATTGTATGATGTATAATATACTGTATAATGTTAATGCCACAGATACACTCAGGTCTTCTTGAAAAAAAAATCTTTTTAATATTTTCTGTGCTTAGGCTACATCATATGAAATTTCTTCAAGGTACCTAAAAGCTGATGTGCTAGTTTTTAGAATCATTTTAGAATCAGTCCTTCATGACCTAACCCAACCCTAGCCCAGACAATATATAGCACTGGCACCAAGCATTTAAAGTGGCTGCTGCAGCCCAAATTCAAAACGATGTCTCCCCCAACATTGCAACATTGAACTCTAAGGACTGCAAACTGCAACAACTCTTAAACTGTAAGTTAATCAGCTAATTTATATGTTTATATGTAGGAAGTGTTACCTATAAAGTGTGGAACAAAAACAGCAGTCAGCAAAGCTTGAGTTCATTTTAACCATCTCATGTAGCGATGGGTTTATTCATAAATGATACATCAGCATTTTATTAGTTTATGTAGTGAGTTTTTTTAATATATAAAACTCTAATATTGTAAAATAAATCTAGTGGAGTAAGAGTACAATATTTTGCTGTGGTGTAATAAAAGTAACATGTCATGAAAATACTTCAGTAAAGAACATCAAAACTGTACTTAAGTACATTACTTGAGAAAGTGTACTTAGTTACTTACCACCACAGCTGGTGAATTTCTTCTAAAGCCTGTCCACGTTAGCTAAATGGACGACTGGCTATGTATGGTAGACAAAGCTAAGGCCGTTATCCTGAAAACAAACTCTGGATTTGCTACTTTCCAGATCCAGTTTAACCTTTTAAATCATTTGACACTTAATAGTAGGAACCTAACGATCTACCATGTTGTCTGTCCGTTCCCCTGATGGAACTTATTCATGTAGTGGCATGACATCTTTAGTCTGCGCTAGTTGGGGTTACTTCACTGGCTGAGTGACTTTCAACAAGTGGTTGCACTAATAATCTAGCTATATAAAAGTATGAATTTAAGTAGTGGAAAGAAATTACTTAAAATGTCCATCCCTAGTGATAAATTAGTTTACGTTACCTAAAATTAGCAGAAAATTAGCCAACTTGGCATCCGTCTTAAAATCCTTGTGGGCTAGTTGTCTCACATCTTTGAAAGGCAACTGCAATATTCATCTCTGTTTTAGTTTGGTCATGGAGCTTTCTGATGGGAGGCCAAAGCTTTTTAAGTCAGGTAAAATCTCTCTGTTGATCTAGTTTGTTAGTCTTCTTCATGGCTGTAGCGCACTGTTCGCCTGCCAGTGTTTCATATCTGGTGACCTGTGCTGTCAAAATGTTACTAGGCAAATGGGTAGTGGATGGGATGCAGAAAACTTTCCACCCCACGTGAATTTCAGAGAACATAGCAGCGTAGCATGTTATTAGAGAATCCAGTTTTTCACCTTAGGATTTTAAGTAATATCCAATGATTCAGCAGGGTCATTTTATGACTGTAGTGTAGGAAATACATTCTATATTGTCCTTTTCTTCTTTTCTTTCATTTTTTGCTCTTGTTTTTCATGCACTATACTCGCAGAAATCTGTATTTTGCTGCAGGTTGGTGCAAGCAGAGCAGTAGACCTGAAGTGTGTTCATATAATGTAATGACTGACAGTCCTGACACTGGCTTTATCTGACTGGTCAAAAGGGTCAGCCTCACTGAAAAACCCTTATATCTCTGCAATGCTGCAATGCTTTCAGGTTGTTCAAACAGCCTGGGTCATAGGCGCATTCGACTGCACCTCTCCACATTAAGTATATTTTTAACTAAAAAATATTCAAGAAAGTTACATATCATGGCTTTAATACCATATGTTCAAAAGTGTGCATTCAAAATTACCCTGTGGACACAATCTGTGCAGCTCATAAAAGAAAATGGGAAGCAGAGCTGAAGCATCATGATCAAACAGTAACATATTAGAGCTTTTTTTTGGCCCAGTTTCTTTGCAATGCAACAGGGTTTGGATGCATCACACTTGTTTTGATGCAATGATCTAAAAGTCTTTCTATGTGGTTATGGATCAGGCACATGCACTATTCCGACAAATATGCATTGCAATTCATTTTAAAGTTACACAGAAAGATTACTATACATTATTTTGAACAATATACTGCATATATCCAAGTACATTTAATACTTACTGTATAATTTCATTTACTGTTTACTAATTTGTATATCATTTTAGGTTGGGATTAATGGGTAATTAGGTAGCTTTTTAACCCAAGTGAAATGTGTTTTTAGTCCACTGCAATACAAACAAGTGAAGGACACTTTTCCTTTCTCTCTTCAGTAACACAGTAACAGGGAAGCTGCTCCTAAATAATGGATGGCATCCACTTTCCAGCACTGAAACACTCTCCTCCCCTTTCTTTAAACACCCCCACCTCCACCCTTTTCAGGACACACTCTACTCCTCATCACCCTAACCCCTTCATCATCATAACAGTGCCCCGTGATTTATTGCTTGTCCAACCCCACAAATGATTAACATGTCTGGTCACAATTTATCACTTCAGTGCCAGGCAGGACGGAGAGACACTAATGAAATGTCCAATAATAACATATCTACATCCCAGTGCAGCGACAGACTGCTACGTTAACCCTCTGTTCTCCCATCATCCCGGCTCCAGGTGCTCTCACTGTGACCTTGGAGACCCTCTGCTCCCCTGTTGCCATGGCAACACCAATACAACCGGCTCTCTCTGCAAGCTGACTGGAGCAAGAGTCGTACATGCGTAAACAAGTCTGAGGGAGAAGAGTGTGGGGTTATTTTTGGCTGTGTGCTCAGGATTTCAACACATTTTCACTCAGGAGAAAAGAAAACAAAGTTTCTAAAATTTTACTTTACTTTTCTCAGTATTCTATATAACAAGCCTGTTGTGGCTCCCACTGCTGTCATGTTATGGGCATCCACACTGCTGTCATGCAGTGGCTGCTCTTTGTCCTAATACTGTATCTGTCTTATGCTTGGCTGTGCATGGAAATCGGCTTTCTCAGGGAGATAGAGGTGTGGTGAAGAAATATGTTACGGCTGTTCAAAGGGCATTTTGTGCAATGTGTATTTTTCTCATCATAGTTACAATAACAATACTCAACAGGATATGGTGAATGTACTGCTTGGGGCTACTGTGGATGGTTTTATTAAGGAGAAAAATGAGTGCAGCCTCTTGCAGTTGTTACACTAATCAGTCAGCAGCTGTTAGAAAGAAACCCATTGACACAGTGTCTCACAAGCTTTGAGTAGAATCTGTTTTAATCAGAGGTACATGTTCTGCCCAACCCTCCTTCTCTGCCACACTCTTCCCATTGCTTCAAGTTATGAAAGTTGTCATGCAGTATCATCTCAAAGACATCAACCTCCCTTGGTTTTAAGATGCGTCTTAGGCAACCAGATCACAAGTGGACAGCACTACCTAAAGTGTAAATTGCCAAGGTGAACATATTTGATCACTTATGTAGTGTGAACACTAATGTGTACTGTCCTGTTTTAGGAAAATATGTTGTCATTCAGGACATGGAGGTTGTTTTAATGAGATGGCAGTTTAATATATTGCCTTGGTTGTTTTATCACAGTATTTTTAATCGTGGGCCTTGTATGATGACACTGAACCAATCTTTACCAATACACAGCCAAGTGCTAACTTCATCTCTGTATTTTGTCACCCTTTTATCAACCCTTTAAAATCCCAGAATTACTAGTAATTGTTTAATGTATGTTATTATGTGGTAGTTTTGTGCTATTTGACTGGTGGAGACCAACATATGAGTGAATACTGGACTTGACTGTCACTTGAACTTTGCAATTTCCCTCACTTCTGTGAAGTAGTTTATTTTTTCAACTTTCACTAGTATCAACTTACCTGTCACAACAGGCACCCAGCAAACCTACTGTACAAAAGATTCAGCTACCAGCTGGTCAACATAGACTATTCAGTGCCTCAAGAAACAGATACTTCCTGTCTGGAGACCAATAGAAAAGTAAACACTGGACTTACATAAATCAGGTTGCCAGGAACAAAACTCCAAATTATATAGCATCCAAAAATAATGATATGGTGTCAATGTTATGCCCACAGCTTGTTGGTCCTTTCCACAGCAGACATTTTGGCACAGTAGGAAGCACAGGTGCTAGGTTCTGTTCAAGTGTCTAAATGAGCCATGACAGTGAGCCAACATGCACATGTTTCAAAACCTCAAACCAAATCATTAATTTGGTCGTTTACAACTGTGCATTTTCTACGGTGATATTAAAATGTCTCAACTGAAAGGGCATAGCAGGTTTAAGGAAAGTCAACATACATGCAGTCGTATAGGATATTTTGGTTAATAGAAAAGGAAGGTTACATTTAATTTTAGGCATGTGTCAGAAGAAAGCCACATTTAGTAGCAGCCTAAGGTTAAGCAGTAAAAGTTTACTGATATTGTAACAAAAATTATGACAAAATCTCTGTTTAGCTCACCACGATGACTAAAAACGAGACAAAACTAGTGCCTTATTTTCAGGAGACAATTTCTGAAGGGTATGTCTTCCATGCATCAATTTGAACATGCAAATCCTCTCTGTGTCCATGAGTCTTACTCATATTTTGCATAGGTCCAGTTTTGCAAACCCACACCCACAAAGCTCAGTACTGGCCCTGCACTTATCCCACTCCACTAATACCTGTATGCCTACACTAACCTCTGTTAACATATACTCCAATCAGCCACAAAATGAACACCACCTTTTTTACCTGTGCATGTTTCTTAATATTCACTATTAATTGCTATTTCAGGCACAAATTATTAAAGGCTCACCAATATGGCACCATAAAAGCTATTTATGAATAATACACTGACTAAAACATGTTGAAAATTAAAACTGAGTTTCTTGACCGAAAGCATGGTAAAATAAATGACTAGGATGTGTTTGAAATGCGTCCTCCAGAGGTCCTCCAGAAGTCTGAGAGGAGTATGACTAAAACTATAGATAGACTATATAGGCAGCACAGAGCAGTCGTCTTCCAACTGCAGGGTTGTGGGTTTGATTCCCAGTTCCTGCTGGCTACATGCTGAGGTGTCTTTGGACAAGACACCAATACCCATAGTAGTCCCGCACTTGTAAGTCGCTTTGGATAAAAGCGTCTGCCAAATGACTTAAATGTAAAACTATACTGAAAATTCCTGTCAAACACTGGTAACTTGTACTGCACGAGGTGTGCAGATTCAGGTGCTCATCTTCTCATCACATCTGTCTTTAAAATCCCTCATCCCGTTTCATGTACACTGTGCCACTAATCAAGTGGATTGCACACCTCGTGGTA
Source organism: Helostoma temminkii (assembly GCA_900302695.1). NCBI lineage: Eukaryota > Metazoa > Chordata > Actinopteri > Anabantiformes > Helostomatidae > Helostoma > Helostoma temminkii. Next base: position 30,665 of record OMLM01008151.1, read on the forward strand.
AGAATAATGCAGTTTTAAGTGACTCATCCCCTCATAAAAAAGAAATGGTCTTCTGAAAACTGCATCAGACTGAGCTGATGAAACAGTGATACTGTCATAAGAAATGCATGTGTAAATGTCAGCTTTGCCTGTTACACTGTTGAATGATTCATTTCACACTTTGTGTGAGGCCAATTCAGTCATGGTTATTCCTATACAGACCTTTTTATACATGTTTTCATTCAGCTCTTCAATTCTTTGAGGTATGTCATGAATTATACAACAACTTTCAACTCACTGTAGAGTCGACCCAACAGGTGTACTATGTAGTGAATTAATCATGTTGTACCTAGCCCAGATATAGAGCTTAATCATATCTTCTTAGTGTGCTTCATCTACTGCTTGACTTATTGCCTCCTGACTGCGGAATTTGCACCACCACCTGTGTGAGTCCATGAACCAACTTGCAATAGTCACATAATATAAGTGGACACAAACATGAACTAAACACTGTCACGTTTTCATTTCAAAGAACAAAATACCTGTGAATTTATGTGTAGCCTATATTTGAGGTGAATTGTCCACCGCTTGCAAACTAAAGTTCAACAAAATGTAGTTCTTCAGCATCCGGAGCTTCTTGCTCTCAAATGATGCATAATGAGTGAGGAAAATAATGGGGAAACTAAAGCGAGAAAGCACTTGTATGCAGCCAGGACAGAAAAGCCCAAGGCTCAGCTAAATAGTGCAGTGGATTCTCTCAGGGTATTCCGCAGTACACCAATCACATCAGACAAATATAAAAGTCACGTTCTTATGTGCTATTCCTGGCTGTTGGATGTGCCTGACTTTTACCATCTTTGACGGCTCTTGTTTCCCCCCATGGCTAAGCTGCCCTGCTATTACTTTATAAAGGATTACAGTACACTACATGTCCAATTCTAACAACAGAAAATGAAATGTGCACATGGAAATAATCCGTCACCTATGCCGAGTAGAACTGCATGTGCTGCAGCTATCCATCATTTTCTTGCCCTATACCACGAATTGCTATATATTCGAGAACATAGTCACATGTGACTGTTATATGTGCGCTACAACACTTTCTGTCTTGTTGTCATCAAACTCGGAGAGGAAATCAGCCATGTGTTTAGAACAGGTCTACAGGCAAACATGCTTCAAAGCTTTGCCTTCCTTTCAGCATTCATTTCTTTTTTTAGATTTGACAATGTCAGGTTAAATATTGATGCTCTGAAGTTGCTTCAAAGGAGTCGGTGTTGTGGGGGGTAGTGTTACTTTGGCAACATACAGGAGGAATATTGAGATGTTGTTTACTGGTTGAGGAATTTGGAAAAGAGGTCAAATAAATCAAGTAATCTATATTTACTATGAGCCACACATGTACAGAAATTTACCATAACAGGTAGTATACTCTTTTTTTCTACAGATATGAGTTCAAGGCAAGGAATACTTTTAGCCTTGATGTCTTAGTATTGACCATAGTGTACATTCGTTCATAGACACACTTGCTTGCCAGTTCAAATTATGTGGATTGAATTTACAAGTTTCATAAATTTCTTATAAAAATGATTTTGTGAGACCATGTCTCAAGCCTGAATTATTTTATGCATGCACTGATTCCATCAGCAGCCAGACAAAACCAAACTGGGATCAATCTACAGTGTGAACAGTAAATAGATTCATCTGTATACTTCATACATAGTATGAATTTAATATGTAATAGAGCGTTGTGATTAATATAACAGATGCGTAAGTATATACAACAATATATGTTGTATCTGTGTGTTAACAGTAGTTGTCACAGATTTTATATGACAAGTAGACCTTTTAATTGTTAACACAGGAGAGGAATGCTGATTGATTAATCGTTAGTTATATTATTCACACCTTCAACCAAATACCACAAAGTAGGTAGAAAACAAAATGTTGTGCTGTTTACCTTGTACTTCAATTGTTCAGCAATGAAAACTGTTCAAAATCTGAAAACATAAATAAATATTAGCCTATACTAAAATCCAGTTAGATGCGTCTGCTGCTATTGGCTCACAGCTATCACAAGTGTTTGAGGAGTAACTGGTGGATGTAAACAGTAGTATTAACTCAGAACTGTGGCAGCTGTGTCTTGGTGATGTGATGTTGGTATTTTAAAGAAGCCATCTCCTATATTTATAGACCTTTCAGTAAAAGACTCTTTTTGAGTGGAGTGATGCTTCTGTGCCTTAATAAAGTAAACAAGTAAAGGCCACAAAGTAAAGAGAGTTAAAAGCTTCCTGGTTTGACTTCGCTCATGCAGTAGACTCAGCTGAAGAGAGTTCAGCATCATCATCATCATCATCAAGCTGAGGCTCCTTCTTCTGATTAGAACTTAGGCTAAAAACCAGAACGAATTACTCACCGAATCAATGATATGCATCATTTTTTACCAGAAGTTGTGCCTAATGCCTTGGTGTTTATGATGAATATAGTGTTCATATATTATGTCATCATTACAGCTCATGGTCAATGAAATGTTGCCATGGTTTCCATTATATAACTAAGTGCCTTGAGAGCAATATCCTCCACATTATTTAATTAATTGTTGTTTAATCATCTGTAAGCACTCCTCACTAAGATGTGTAATGGTTACAAAACTACAAAATGTGTTTTAATGTATTGTAATGTAATGTAATGTATGTGCCACAATAATTTCATATTTATTAATATTATCCAGCTGTGTCTGTACATATTTTTTAACACCTAGGATCAACACATTTTCTTTGGATGCTCCACTCAACCTGTGAAAAGTGTTGCATAATGTCTTATGTGACTCTAGGGGAGATTTGTCCAGTGTAAGCTACCATCACAACCCTTGTGATGTCACCAGGGATATGTCAGCATGTTAGAGATAGAAAGCTTGTAAAACGAACCAGAAATATGGTCTTTGACAAAAATATATTTAGTATTTTTTGTGGTCAAACCATGATATATGGAGGCTGTCATGCAGGAAAATATGGTTAAAACAGGAAATTTGGAAAATGTGATTGGGTACTTTGGTGTCATCTTGTGGTAACTTAAAGTCATCACACTCCCTTGGATCCTCACTGTCAACAGAGCTCCAGCCTTGAAACTGTGGGAACACAGTTCACAGAGTCAACAGACCACTTCCTGTGGCAGACATACTGTCACCCCCTGAGCCATTACTCACAAGCTTGAGGGTGACTGATGCTCCAAAATAAGAGCAATCTGTGTTTTCCCCCACTATTCTCCATTATACAGCAATGAGTTTCCTGTCAGGGTGTCGCACATTCAACATCTGAGGCCAAGGACACTGTAAGAGAGAGACACAAATCAATATGTCACCATAGGAATTTTTGTGCATGTGCTTGTGTGTCCTTGTGTGTGTGTGTTTGTCACAGTCAGGGTCATGAGGACATGATGGTCTGAAATGTCGCTTTTTGTGCTATTGATTCAGTCTGGCTAATGTCACACAGTAACATGCTCAGGGTCAGTGGTGTTGTGGTAAAATGCCCTCTTCTGTTGTTCAAATGAAAAAGGTTAAGAGGTTTACACAATGGCACATACATGAATTAAAACTATTTCTTTATATATAGATGCTTTTGGTTTTACAGATCTTTGTGTTGATTAAAATATGAAAAATGTTTTCTTTGAGATTTTGTCAAATGTCCCTCCTTATTTTTAAAAGAAATAGGGATATATTTCATTGTACTGGAGACAAGTGGATGCATGTTATAAGTCGACATAGCATGCTAATTTTTTTTTTGAAGGAAGCTTTCTGCGCAACACATAAATGACCAAAGATTTGTAATATAAAAGTCTTGCAGCATGGATACAGAGGTGATGTAAAGCCCTGTGGGTCCATCCATTCTTTATTACATGAAAAAATTACTCACACCACTATGTCCTGTATTCATGAAACACTCTCGTAAACAGACATCACATGCTTTGCTTTCAAGTTGAGTTATTGTCTGACCACTGCATGGCGCGTTTTCCATAGTCCTTTATGCATCACAACATCAAAGTACCAATTCATCTATAGCATGGTAGAGTTGAAGACAGGCTGCAGGGGTTGGACACAGTCATCAGCACAATCCAGAGCAGAATTATGCTGAGCCAGCACGAGTTAAGTGTTTTCTCATGGTCCTTTTCCTTTAAATAGCAGCTTTTCTGTTAAACATGAATTGCTGCAAAATATAGTTAACAACAAAGATTTGTATTGAGCAACAGCTTCTACTATGGAGAACTATATTAGACAGTAAGATTGTGTTGCCACAAAATGTAGGCTCCACACAGAGGCAATTGTTGAAATTAAGTGAGTTAATTCAGTCCCAAATGTGTGCTTTTTTGGCATATACCTTACAACATAGCTCTGATATTATCTAATGTATGCACACTGATTGTTTTTGCAGGGAACGGCACACAAGCATAGTTGATGGGGGGAATTGTACAGAGATCCACATCATGTTAATAACCTACAGTCAGCCAAGAAAAACAGCTCCGCTGCATCAACATTTTGAACTTGCCACTGGCCTGTAGCAGAAAACAAAGTAAAACATAATGAACAGCACATTTGTAATAAACATTTCCATAAAGAACAGCTATTTGTGTGGTGTAATTACTATCAGTGTGGCTGAGCTGCGGAAAACTGCAGTTCATAAGACTTTTATTTTCTGCATGATGCTCAGTCCTGTTGGCACCACATCAACCTGAGGCTCTCTCTGTTCTCTCTGCTTTAAGGTTTCTTTTTAAACAAAAGCTGTTTGGACAAAGACAGGCTTTGTGTTGACTCTGGCAGCTGTAAACCTCCTGCTGGGTGTACTGAAGTGTTGTGTTGTGTTCTCTGGTGTCCCGCTTCACCACCTGAAGGTGAACACAAATTTGTGTTGTTTTTCTTAAAAAGGTTATGGTTTTAAAAATTACACGTGCATGCCGTGTAATTTCACCTGTGTTCCGATTTCTGTCCACCTGGGGGCAGCATAATATGCTCTAAGCACAGTACTAAAATATAATTATCCTATAAAGTTGTGGCAACGATTTAGCAAACAGTTGGCTTGTAATCCATGTCCAGCATATACGAAGTAAAGTTAGCTTATAAATTCATGTTAGTGGCCACTGGGCAAATGTTGGTGCAACATTCACCTTCCCTTTAGCTCTGGTTTGGCCTCCAGCAACAGCTTTTTGCAGGTTAATTATTTCTGAGGTTGCTACTCTGAGCAACACTGTTCATGTATAGTATTAGTTATTGTAGCCAATATGAAAATATTGCTTTAAATAATTTACGCCTAAATCTGACCTCCATCAGGTAGTAATCAGTATTTCAGTGGGTCAAATTACTGTGTGGATCCTTGTCAGTCATAGTGAGAAAAAATGCACTTAGCGCCTTTTAACATGTTATTTTGTCTGTATACAACAGCTATTTTCAGAAAACAAGCACTGATTTACCAACTGTATGCTACCCCAATTCCTCGTTAGTACAAATAGCAGACAAAGTTAAAAGTGTACTGTATGAGTATTTAGCAGTGGTTTAAATGAAACAACACTAATGTTTCTCCACACGCTAGATTTGTAAGCCAGCAACTTTTTGTTAAAACTTTAGCTACAGTATACCACACCAAAACTAGTGTTTGCCAAATCTCAGGATTTGTCCATGGGCTCCATAATTGAGATCATTGATTGCAAAGGATTTTCATCCACATCTTAAATATTATGATTATATTTACAATTATGTCAATTTGCCCAAATACTTTTGAGTCCATGAAAATTGAGGTATTCTGCTTAAAATGGCTAAAAAGCACATTTTTGGGAAACCCTTTAAAATAGAGCTGAAAGTTCAACAGTTCAATCTCATTTTGAGTGTTTTATTTCAAATCCATTGTGGTGGTGTATAAAGGCTAAAATAAAAACTCTATCATTGCCCAGATCAACTTTTTTCGGTCATAACATCTCAAATATATGTGTGATGCTTAGCTTGTTGTCATGTTTGACCATTGCTGTTTCACATAACCTTTCACCTACATACGATGAGCACTTCTTTTTTAGTATTTGTGGACCAGAATACATCAGTGTCTCTTTTGTAGAGAAAATCCTTCTTGGGTCTTCAAGTTGGATTAGAGGTAAAATTTTGTTGTCATCTCTAAATCTTAACTTCCCTAAATCTTCTTCTTCGTCTCTGCAGCCACTGTGATTTGTGAGGTGAGTGTTTCAAAAGAAATACAATTCACATGACAAATATCCTTCAATACACAATGTGAGATATATCATTCTATGACCAAAACTATCTAAGATAGCCAGTTGAAATTTGAGTTTCTTACTTGCTGCACTAGATAAACAGAGGGGCCAGATTATGAGCAAAATTATCATCTAAGACTGTCAGGAGCCCACAGGACCCATTTAGTATACCACACGCCTGCCAGGAGACAGTGAGTCCACATTTAGTGAAAATTATCATTAATAGGAGCCTGTTTTACTACCAGAAACTCCAGCCGGATGATTTCTGTGCTCTAACCTTTATTAAGCTTACGTGGGAAAAAAGTCTTTGCAGTGTTGTTAAAGAGGCACAACACTAAAGTACATATTAGAGAGATAGAGAGACAGCAGTGGACATGAAAACATAACCTTTTTGCCATTTTAGCTGAGACATTACCACAAAGTTAGGGATTTTGGCATGTGAGGATACAGAATTCCTCATCTATTTTTTTATGAGATTGTCCATATTTCCTCAAGACTGGCTAGTGTTAAGTAGATGGAAGGTAACTGGAAAAGGGAGTGGTTGGGGTAAATATGACCATAAATCGTGACTGATCTTTTTCAGTTGGGAAATATTAAAAACTACACGTCCAAAGACGGGAAGAACAAACGGGAGTGTTTCCTGCATCTAATTACTGGTTTGTGTCCTTAGCCAAAAAACCTGATTTACAGGATGCCTTCTTGAGCAAGAAATGTTCATACGTGATGACGTAGAACTGCAGTAAGGCATAAGAATTGAGCAAGGGTCTATGTGTGTCAAGTGTTGTGCCAGGTTGGCGGTCCTGGGGGGTGTTACGTGCGCTTGTGTAAATCTGTGTTCCTTCCACGAATTCTTCGCTGCTCCGTTTTGCATCCTCTGAGTGTGAGTAAGCACGTTTGTGTCCAGGATGTCCATGATGGATATCTTACACTAAATGAATGAATGAAGATTGTGAAAGTGGGTGTGTGCATAAGCAGGTCCAGGAGGAGCCGCTTCACCACCACCCTTACCCCACCCTGTGCTAAACAATGCAGGGGTGGTGAGCTGGTAATTAACAGGACAGGACTGTGGGTGAGCAGAACATGGGCTGTCCCATACCCGGAGCAGCCAGATGGATTGTGTAAAAAACCTGTGAGTTTGAACATGGATTTTTCCGTGAAGTGTGACTAGAAAAAATATCCTGGAAGGGCCCGTGAGCCATTAAACTGGAGTGGAGGGGTAAACAAAAGTGATGATTTCGTACTCCTAACTCCAAACATACAAAGATAAAACTAAGAATCATAAATTGCCCCTTTTGCCGACATACTTGAGTAAACTGGAGCCAACTACATGTTTTAAAAAGGCTGAGTTGTCTGTGTCTTGGCTGAGACTGAAGGGCAGGACTGACCAGCAGTCTCAAGGAAGTGACAGCTCCCTGGGAAGCATGACACAGTATGTAGTAAGAGATGGTCACACAGCAGGACTAAGGATGCAAACCATGACAACTCTATGGGAAAATGGCACTGAGCATGCTCCAAGACCTCTGCTGACCAGCATCTCCAGTCTGGCAGGGACTTCTCCAGGGTGAGACCCCAGAGGACGCTCCACTGCTTTGCCTGCTGTGTAGGAAAAAATAGAAAATCACACAGACAATCTCAGTCTCTCTTTGCTTTTCCCTCTGTTTTCTCATGCAGTGCTGTCTCAATCCAGTCTCTACAGAGATTTTGTATGTTTGAGTGCACGATTGCGTACATGGTTATTGCTTACATCATTTCTCGTAATCCCTTTTTTTTGCGTTTATTTGTCCCCATCACTGTGTGACTCCCTGGGTACAGATAACATACAGACAGTTCTGTACAGGGGAATATAAACTCTCAGTGACACTTCCCAGACATGCTCAGCTCACTTGTTAAAGTGTGAGCGTGGAACTGCGTCTGTCCAAAGTTTTCTGGCCCATACTTCACCCTGCTTACGTAACAGGCCTCTGCGTGCACGCTGGCACTTAAGCGCCGTGACGTGTGCTGACTTCTGGTGTTTACAACTGTGCTCTGGGTTTTGCCACTGATACAGAGCGTGAAACAACATCACTGTGACATCACTGTATAAACTGGAATTTGAATCAGACTCTTAGTTAGAGGGAGTTCCCTTTACTCTTTGGAGGGAAATATCATATTAAAAACATTGTTGCTTTTTTTGTATTTAAAGAAATAAACCTTGTGCATTCTGTGGAAACCAACTAATAAAACATAAACTGGTGACCTCTAATCTGGGTTCATCCTTTCCTATTCACACACTCGGACTGAACATTCATAGTGTATTTGTGTATTTGGGTTAGGGACCCCTGTGTCTGACTCCTGTCTGACAGTAATGATGTCAGACACTGAGGGGTTATCATGATCAGCTATCAGCAGTTTTGGGGCCTTGAGTGTTTGAACGCTCCCATCAGACTGACAGTTATCAAATAAGCCACTCCATGCTGGATCAGCATCCCCCTTCACACACACACACACACACACACACACACACACACACACACAGGGGATGAAGTCAGCCCTTGAGTACTTTCAGAGATCCAGCTCCTCTGTGTCTCCTCACTTAAACCCAGATGTTGTTGTGTGTGTGTGGTGAGGCTGCAGGCAACTTTGCTCTTTAAGCTCTACAAGACTTTTTCATTTGACCTTTGACCTTAATGGTCTGTAACTCCAGTGAAGGGGCCTCCGCAGAGTGATGTTTTCCAGGATCTCTCAGATGTCATGGTAAACTTGTTGAAAGCTTATGAGGATGAGTGTAGTGTGGTTTGGGATGGTTTAAGATTCTCAGGGTCGTCACGTTTTATTGGGTGGGGTCTCTAAAATTTAGGGCGCATCATTTAAGATTACTTAAATCACAACTACTACAACTATGTCTTTTTAAAGAGCATCTGCTGTATTGTCTTGGCCCTGGTAAGCTAGAGTCAAGTTAAACTGAAATTGAATATTATTGCAAATTCCATGAAACAAAAGCATAAAAACACAAGAGGTAATTTGGTTCTCAGCAATTATACAAACTTCCATTAGAATTGATTATGTTTTGTTCTTGAGCTGATTCAGATGATGGCAGAAACCATCAACCTTGGTTAAAAATCTTTTCAGTTACATGTCTTCTGTTTTACAACATGTGTTTTGTCTTGGTCCAGAACGTCTGATCTCTCAAACTACAAATTTCAAAGATTCTGATAATTTTTTCTTGTCTGTCCACAAAGCTGGCACCAAAGATAGGTCAAAGAATGGGAATCACAGAGCATCTCATCATTTTGCTTTTATCCAGCTGTCAGGCTGTTAATTAGATGGGAGAGTGTTTTGATGAAGTCACATTCCCTGGATGTTCAAGCTATCAGTTTTGCACAATGGGGCCAGAGCACAAGCCATAGGGGCTGAGTGGGAGGTTGTGTGTTTGTGTGTGTGTGTGTTCATGTAGGGGGAAATAAGTCTTGTGAGACTGAAGACAGATATGTAGGAATATATGAAATATGGGAGAGACAGAGATGTGATCAGTGAGTAAATGAGAACTCTGGGTGAATCTGTTTCTGTGTGTGTGCTATTAGTTTGTGTTTTTTTTTGGTCTGACACTTATAAAGGTGTTGTTAATTTTTTCAGCTATAAGACGTGTAAAGACGACTGCACACAAGGAGTAGTCAGTAGTCTAAAGTCTAAATCTAAAAAAAATATTTTATTTAAGTTCATGGCTATGGCAATCAATCAAAATCAAATGTATTTTCAGTGCCACATTTATATATGCTCCTCTGTTTATCTAGTGCAGCAAGTAAGTAACTCAAATTTCAACTGGCTATCTTAGACAGTTTTGGTCATAGCTATCATAGCTATTTTGGGAAATCAATTTATTCACTTTCTGTGCCAACAGTTAGCATATGGAAGCAAAGGAAATCATAGTACCTTTAAAACACACTAATTAACATGTCAAATCCTGGGTCTTTAATTTGTGTCCTAAACTAAGGGTTGAAAAGTCAGGTTGTGGTTTCAGCAGGGGTTATTTGCCAGGCTATTTCTTGTCTTGCTGAAGATTGCCAGACAGTTAGCTAAAACCCTTTGTGCCCCTACAAAAGCACAGCCAGTTGCCTTTACACTTGGGTTTTTGTACAGATGAAGCAAACAAGGACATCTTAACATCTTAACCGGCTTCAACGTGTTTTATTTTGTTACATATCTAGGCTTTGTCCCTAAAATAAAAAACTGTATTTTTATGTTAGTTATAAACTTACCAAACTTGCAAAATTAAAACACGGTTAAAAATGAAGTGAAGCTGCTTCTTGAAACTGAGCAGCACTCTGTGCACCCTTTCAGGCCCTAACTTATCTCGGTATCCCCTTTCTCTGCTCCTCACATTATCTCTCTCTAGGTGGCCTTGTCTTGTCACTTGAGTCAGCCACAGCCAGTAGCACTCAGGCAGACCCAGTAAATTGCCAATTCCCCATTACAGGCCAGGTTTCTGGTTTCTCATCATCCAGTCTGCCTGGCTTCCTTATCAGCCTACAGAGCTTTTCATCTGCCTCTCTGGTCCTCTGCCACACCACCAGGTTCTAGTTTAGCCTCCCACCCTGGGAGCAAAGCTGTTTAGAGGAATTATCTTTCATCTTCGTAGTTGGACATGCAGGTCTGAGTGGAAACAATGTCTGAGACTGGACTTTACATGAACAAGTCAGGAGTTAATAGTTCAGGAATACGGATTGAAAGGTTCGAGTTTGTCTCTGTTTCCCATAGTTACTTCTAAATCCTCTTCAATGTCAATTTATAGGACTGGGATCATTCAAATAACCTGACAAAACTTTCCACATCTTTCTGGTTGTGCAACAGTTTGAAGCCAACTCAGTGTTTTGCTCCCACATTGGGTTTCAGAAGAAAGTGTTTAGTGATGAGGTCCAGATTTACACGAGGCTAATCTAAAGATATGAATCCAGGTTTTGTGATGAAAACATGGAAGAATCTGGCATAAAAATCCAGAGTGCTTAGTAGCTCGTCATAGTGCTTAGACCTGGTCACTTGGACCTGCTGGTGGAGACAAAAAGCATTGGCTTTGGCCCTCATCTGTCCCTGACTGAGGGGCTCTGTAAGCACTTATTCTCCTCTGTCAACCCCTGTCAACCTTTGCTCATTACACCACTTACTGGGAAACCTCTGGTGTATACCTCGGCACAAAAAATGGGACAATACCTTTGTGGAATGTGGAATAACAACAATGCACTGTGGGAACGTTACATGGGGGCTGAGAAAGGAGGAGGCCTGTTCATTAGCAACAGAGCTTTGTGGCGTGCTCCCTGCCAGTGTTGAAAATGTGTGGTGAATTTTTAGTTTTCAGCCAAAGAGAAAGAGATCTTGGTGATAGGTGGAGCCAATACAGTCACTTTTCTAGCTGAGTCTGCTCTAAAGTTTTACTACAAAGCAGCACATCACAACAATCTGTGTGTATATTGTGTCACAGTGTATCTGCTCCTGGTAAGACACGCAGCCAGTTACAAGGAAAACACTTTCACCAGCCACACACTCTTGTCACCACCAGTCACCACTATCTGCTCCATAACATGCTGATGAAACTCAACAATCTGAGCTGCAAGCTGGTGTCTGTCATCAGGTACTCTCTCATAGAATTAGCAGGAAAATTACTGTTTGTGTGATTTAATAACACAAACAATCTCCTAAGTAGCTACTTTCTCCTGAGTAGCTACACTCCTCCACTTTCCTCACCTCCTAACCCAGACTGGAGCATTAGCACCACAGTTCCAGTTTGTTTGTGTCTATAACCCCAAGATGTGTCAGCATGTTCTCAGCATGTGCATCTTCACGTGTGTGTTCACAGAGATGTATGCAGAAATGCATGTTTTGTATTTGTGTCCATGTCGTGTGTGTCTGTGGTTGAATCATAAGACCATATTTGTGGCTTCACCTCCCAGCTGCATTTACAGGACTTTGAAGATGAGTCGAAAGCTCCCCACAAGATGCAGCTGGTCTGTGAACTCATTCCTTCTCAAGCTCAAAGCTGTAAATAAACCTACTCTCTCTGCTCTCCCTCACACTTCTTTCCCAGTTCCCTGTTCTTATCAGTCCAGCTCTTCCTCAAGGAACATGTCTTTCTCCCATGTCAGCTGTCAGCAGACCTGAGATGACCTGAGGTAATGATGTGAAGTAGACTTCATATCTTTAATAGGTACATGAAGTTGAAAGCAGTACACATGCACTGATGCATGTGCAGTCCCCTTCAAAAGTACTGTAGGGAAAAGTAGTAAAGAACAGATCTGCTGTACAGTGAAGACATTTGGGTTAAAAATCAAAAGATGAATATCAGTCAAAACTTCTGAATTTCAGCTTTTATTTTGCTGGCATTTAAATTTTCAAAACATTTGCAACACATAGTTTGAAAGTAAATAAAACTTAATATAAGGTTTGGATCATGAGCAGAGCTTTCTTTCTGCACACGGTGACCTTTGCATCACTTTGGTGGAAGTTTATCTGAGCCTCATCAGTCCATAAAACGTCTGGCTCTTCTTTGTTTTTGTTTCTGTTTTTGTTTTGTTTAGTTTTTTGTCAAATTCCAACGTGGTCTTCAGATTCTTATCTTCATCACTGCTCCAAGGAGGTTGATGTCACTTTCATCAAAGCTCTCACAATGCTTCTTTCATAAGCTGTTGTTGTCTTTTGTTTTGTATGTTCACCACTGGTTTCTGTCTTTTTTAGCACAGTCCAAACTGTTGTATTGGCTATTGCAAGTGTTTTTGTGTTACCTCTGATTACTATTATCAAATAAGTAAAATAAAAAGGTGATTTACCCTTTTTTAACTACTAGCATTTATTGTTGTCAAAGTCAGTCTCAAAGGACATACCTGGGTAACACCTGACGGCCACGTGTTCCAATAATTTACTCAAAATTTGGAAAATCTGATTCAAAAGGTTATGTGTTGTTTGACATACTATATCTAAATGTAAATACCAGAAAATACAACTTGAAATTCAGAATTGACATTTTATATTCATCTTTTGAACATTTTTACTGTGCAGCAAACATTCTCTTTGCTTTTACCAACCTTTTGGGACTGTAGCTGTAACTAGCATATAAATTTCAGATATTGTCACAACTCCAAATAGTTGAACTTCTCTCTCCAGAGAGACATATTTGCACAAACACTGCATTTTGTATAATGTTACAATAAGCTGGACACTTCATTTTTGTTATGTTGGATTTCTGTGGTCACATCCATATTTATGGTGTTTTGAAAGCAAACCATGGCAGCTTTACTGCAGTTTTATGTGGCTTTCTTGTACTTTTGCTTTTGTGTGCTGCTGTATATTAGTAGTGGTTGACAGAGATGTTAGTGTCTCAAAGTCAGCTGGGAATACTGACGGGCGGTGTATTGTCCACCATGGAGAAGAATGTCATGTCTTCTGACCCTCAGCGACTGAACTTCAGTTCAGACATGTTTAACATACCTCCACCTATGGCAGTGAAAGCCAGATTTTGTTGATGAAAATCACTCTAACACAATGCAGCAGTCCCAAACGAGGGCAGGAAGGAAGAATTAGCAACATATCCTCTACAAGAAAGCCCCAGCCCAAGTCGTCATATCATTACACATAACACATCCGTTTATTCAGTTAAGCCTGTGTAAATTATCACTGCCAGTCAGAGGGCTCTATGCACTTTTCCACACTCTCTGGTTCTCTAAAGTGCAGGCATACTTGTTCACATAGTCTACCGGCAACAGATAAGCAAACTTGATACTGCTAATAGGTGCTGCTGTATTAAAACATAGTGGCAAAGAAAAGGTTTGAGATGCTCCCTTGCAGAGTTTTGCACACAGATACAACAGTTGGTCGACCACAGCTCTGCAGAAAGGGACTACTGTGGTGGTACTTCCTAACATGAAAGGATAGGCCCAATTAACACATCTTAATTACAAACCTAGATGCAGCCATCCTGCATTTGGAAGAGACAGGGTGAAATTCAGGACAACCT
>OMLM01008151.1:44884-60788 GCA_900302695.1 Helostoma temminkii
GAGAATATTTGCTGAAAGAGATGTTTGTCCTCAAATATAAAAAGGTTGGATTTCGCCTTTCAACTTCAAGAAGCCCATTAGAAATAGATTTTTAAAATATTTTTAGAATTAGCACTTTTTGCAGACACATGGTTGCAACACACGGCCTATACAGTCCCTGGATCCCATGTGTATTGATCTGTGAGAAAGCTGGACTTTTATGTGAATTCAGTAATTGGCAGAGGGTTTGATCATGACAGAATATGAGCTCATTTCGAGGTTGTAAACACACAAAGCTCTATGGGATGTCTCACATTTCACAAATAAACAGTCTTGGGTTCATAAAAAAAGAGTGAGGAGTTGAGACTAAAACATGAACTGTTGATCGGTACCAGGCGATAACAACCAACACTGTTATCGTTCCATATTGCCCCTTCAACTCTCGGCTTTCATTCTCCTGCCAAGTTGATTTGCACAGTTATGACAGAGCTTCTTCTAAGCCTGTCTTCGCTACAATATTTTAATGAGATGTTACCAGAGCTGCAAATGTGTAATGTGTGCGGTTTCCAAGTTACAGCCTAAGATTCCCTGGGGGAGCGGTGGGATTATGCAGAGATGAATATTGGGATGTGGCCTGACTATCCACCTGGCCATGAGGCCAATGACCAGACATATCAAATGGAAGAGAAACAGGAAAAAAAGCACAAGTGTATATCAACAGAAGTCGACTATTTAGTCTATTCCATAACTTCCCAAGGACTTATTGATAGCACTGAGCACTGCTACAGAAACCACAGCAATATTGGCAAGGCAAACTAAAAGTTTGTATTGTAGACAGCATGGCCCTGTTTATGTATTTGAGTGCATTCATGTACACTGCACGCTAGATCGTTTTCATAATCACTGTTGACTTATGTGTAATGGCTCAGTTTAAGCTTTGTCCAATCAGTGCACATCCTGTGGGAATAAAGGTAGTGCTCAATATACCCTATCATTAGGCTTATCCTTGTAGGTTAGCAGACATACATGATGAGAATAAACTGATAATTGATCAGCTTAGATTGAACAATAGTGGGTAGTATAAGGTAAGTATAGGTATTAGTCATCAAAGGAAACCACCAGTGACTATGTTAAAATCATGCGTTCACTTGTATGTCAATATGTTTTTTCTCCTCTTTCCTTGTGAGGACAACATAGTGCAGCATAGTTTAACTAACCTTAGTTACTTTAAAGTGGAGATATCAAATTATTATAGTTATTAAATTATTTGGCCTGTTCTATAAAGCATTCAACAAAGACCCTCGGTAACTGCCAGAGAACAACCAGCATTTGAGCATTTATTTTAGAGCCAAACAGATAATGAAGTCTATCACATCCCTCGTATCCAGCTCTATTTCCTTTCTAAGTACTGATTAAATATATTCATCTTCTTTATTGTCCCTCTCTTCTGTACTCTTGCAAATTCTTTAATTGCATCCTCCTCGTCTTTCATTCTCCTCTATTCTTTTCTTCCTTTATTTGTCAATGGATCTCATTTAATGTGTTTACATATTTATAGTAAGCCTGACTTTAGGGCACATTAACCATACTGACATCCAAAACAGTGGAAGACATGACGGCAGTTAGATATAAACACTTTCAGACAAGCAATCTCCACTCTCCATGTGTTGAATGTCAGTTGGTACAGGATTTCACGAACTCATTGCAGATTCTGTTTCCTGTACAGCTACAGCTTCAAGTCAG
This sequence comes from Helostoma temminkii, assembly GCA_900302695.1. Classification (NCBI taxonomy): domain Eukaryota; kingdom Metazoa; phylum Chordata; class Actinopteri; order Anabantiformes; family Helostomatidae; genus Helostoma; species Helostoma temminkii. The sequence goes on from OMLM01008151.1 coordinate 46,607, forward strand.
AGCTGAGGAGTGAGTGGAAAACATTTTTTACAAAGAGATGATGGAGTCCATTGTTTTACCTACAGCGCTTTGGAAAAGACAGCAAGCAAGAACTGTACGTTTAGTCAGCACTAAACGTAAAATGTACATAATGTTATGATTCATTTGGAGGTGTTAGGTCATAAACAGTGTGTGTGTGTTTCTGCAGTGGCACAGTCAGTTCCCTTGGTTACTTTGAATCCTCTGTAGCTGTGATACCACAATATCTTGTGTGACACACCGTATGGCTCAGGTCTTCTCCACCTATGAGCTAATCTCACATCCATTCACAGCTTCTTAGAAACACTGCCAGAAGAACATTTATATCGTGGAGTCTCCTCTGACACATACACATACACTCCTCTGCATATGCAGAAACACTATCTCTAAACTTAAGTCTGACTTAACCACATTACAAGATAAAACGATGGTTTCTTTGTGTTTAAACCTAGGTCATTTGGGAGTACAGCAGGTTACTGCCATGATAAAATTCTATGACACAGCAGTTTGTCACCCTCTGGTATGACTGCAGTGTCACATTTTCACACTTTCTGTTTTGTTCAGTTCACCAACTGTACTGCATCTTTTTTTAAGACTCTCTGTGGCTAAAATCACATCTGTGCTTGTCTCAGATTTAACATCCCAAATGTGACCTGAGATGGAAATGATTCGTTCAGCAGGACTTCCGCATCTCCTGCAAAGAGGCAGGGGTGGGGATGGTGGTGGTGTTGGCATGGGTTGAGGGAGACAGTGTGATGATTCCTGTGAAAGGATATGCAAGTTCCTCCGGCTTAAAGATTTGGGTGCGTAGAGCATGATACTAGTTGTGTTTGAAGATGGGATCTCTCATTTGATTTCCATTCAGCAGGCAGGATGGGAGGGTGCTGGTCCCTGCTCCCCTGGGCTCCCCCATCCAATCCATATCAGGGACAGGCAGACTCTCTTATAAACACTGATTAAAACACTGGAAATGGATGTCCAGTTAGAAGCTCTTGTGGTCAAGATCCAGCTGGATGGAGTGACACTTTAAGAAAATGAAATGCCATAATACAGATCTCCAGTAGTAAATTATGTTTGAAAATAACTTCACTGGTCAAATGACAGCACACTGTAACACAAGCATGAGATGGTAGTTTCATCTGTAGTTTTCATCTGTAGTAGTTTTGTAGTTTTATTTCCTCTTAAATAAGCATAATGACTTACTTCATACTTTGCCTTGTTAGATCTGAAAATCACCATTTCTTGTGCTGTTACACTTTTGCTGTTACAGGTAAAGTTTTATGTAAAATGACCAAAAATGTAAAACCATTAAGGCTTTTTGATTATTGTTAACATAGTTTTTGTAAGATAACACAAATAGAGACACAATAGTCATTCATTGGTTTTGTTTAAAGCACAGAGTAAGAGCTTTCCCAGAGCTGTTCCATTAGAAGTGTGGGAAAAAACAAATCTGTGACAGAGCCCCTAAATGAACAAAACTGTAATTAGACCATTATCTGTGGCAACTCTAGTGTCACGATTCATGATTCAAGTGTTCCCCACCACAGAACTCATGCAGAGTTTATGAATAAATAAAAAAGACAATGACAAAACATGAAAACATCAAAATAAATGTGTTCAAGCTGATTTAACTCTATTTGGATGCCTTCATGTCTGATGGAATGGATAATTGTAGGGGAGGATGTAGGCCAGGCTCATAACGGCCTTATACCCTGCAGGGCACGGCTGCCTTATCAGATAAAAACGAAAACTGAAGGAATCATCAGGTTAAAAGCTTTAAACTAATGAGATGGAAATGATGTAATTAGGTTCATCTGTTGTTCATTTGAAGTCTTCATGTACCCACTTGGGCTCTGTGGAGTGTGCAGTGTCACAGCACCAACTTTAAGCAAACGTTATCTCAGTTTCATGGTTTGTTATGTGCCTTTGATTTGAAGTTTTTGCATTTTAAATGTAGGATGGTGACAGACCAAACTCTGCAGTCCAGTAAGAGACTGAATGGCAGTGTCTGCCCAGCAGCACAAGCCTCTTCAGACCCCTCTGGCTTTGGCATGAAAATCAGAAATAATGAAATATAGTATTGTTTTTAATGAAAGTATTTTTTTTTAACAAAGCCAATTGTGGAAGGAATTATGACATGTTTATGATTTTGTTGTTGTAATATGATACAACTATATACTGGCTTTATTAAATGACTGAAGAAACTGGCTGTGGCTTCCTGCAGCCTTTTCGTGAGTTTGAATTGTTTTGTTGTGGTTTTAAAGTAATTGTCAATATGAGTACCACAAAATGACAGGATTTGTAATTTTCAAGGTTCAGGTTTTTTATACTGTGTTTTTTAAAAAGCTTAAATAGTGAGAACTATATGAGCGACTGAAATATTATTGAAAACTTTATTGAAATATTGATTGTCAGTTGATATAAAGAGTAACTAGAGGACTGCAGACAAACTGGTTGCGTGAAAATGTCCATGTTCATTTTTAGCTGCTGGGTCGCTGTTCTTTCCTAAATGCAAAACATCTGATGAAGGGATAAATGAAAGCATGTATGTTTTGGTGTGTATTACACATGTAGAGATTTGAATCAACCAGAAATCCCTTAACCTACACATATATGGGTTTTTTAGAAGGAAGTGTTTTTCTAACATGCAGTACTTTTACAACTATACATAAATCATACATGTTTTTCAATGAGTTATCTCTAAAATGGTTTCAACTTTATGGCCACACATTAAAAGTAATGGACGTTAGAGTCATAAAACAGATACATAAATTACTTGATATACATATTACTTTGCCTGAAGTTCTGGTTGGAGCTAGTTGCACACCACAGCACAGCAAAGCACAGCAGCCTTAAGCAAGGCAATTTTATGTACAGCATGCAGTATTGTTTGCAGAGATCAACCTTTGCATTCAGTGCTCAGAGGCTAATATTATCCACTCTCCAGCGGTGAAGGTATAAGTTAACGAAAGACATTCATGTGTTGTTACAGCCTGGAAGTTATATAACTTTCTATTACATTTGAAATCACTGGAGATAAATGTAAAGCCAAATAGTGTTATATTTCTGCTGCTACTCCCTTTCTCATCCTTTGACTTTCATTCCTTCCCTTCTCATCACAAACTGAAACTTGCCAGTGCAAGCTCAGCCTCTGAAGTGATAATTAGAAAATCCCCACTGGCTGTTGTCCTGCAGCCCTTCAGCCTCCAGCAAGTCAACAAGCTACTGAAACATTTCGTAACCATATTTAGATACATATCTAAAGGGATTCATCATATAACACCACCACCCATGACTCCTCACTGATACTAAAGATGGTTCCTCAATGAGAGATCACATAAAGGAAACCTGCACTTGAGCTTGACCATTCATATACCTTAGATTTTTGAAAAGAAAAAAGACCCTGATTTTGAAAGAAAGAACTCTACCAAATATGAAAAAGAGACGCTAATTGCCATGAGTGAAACCCATAAAAAAGTTTTATGGGTTAAAATAATTATGTCCACGGCAATACAACAAAATGTTGTTTTCTTTGTTGAGGTCCACACAGTATATGAATCCACTTTATTTGTGTTTTCCTCTTTCCTCAGGCCATGTAGAGTGGAGCAGTTGCAGATGGCTTGTTTCAGGAAACCGCAAGCCCAAAAAGGGATCTCTCTCTGCTGTGCATTTAGTATACAAACTACAAAGACAGGCTGCGGTCAGCACACCCTTGTGAAAGGGGCTAAAATAGTGTCAGCAGGATGTCCAACAGACTGCAAGCAAGCAGAGGAAAGATCAGAACAGAAAGCAACATGCAAAAGACAGCTGTACACTCATCACGTCATTACTGATGGTTGTAGTCAACCTATTTCAAATGCAAATCATCTTTGTGTAATCCACTGTGTGAATCATGAATGAATTAAAGCAACAGAAGATGGCACAAAATGACCATATGGGAATTACCTGCAGAGCACAAAAGCCAAACATACGCTGCTATGAAAAAGTATTTGCAACCTCCTTGATTGTTTTGGGGTTTTTCTGGAATGTTTGTCACACTTAAATGATTCAGATCATCAAACAAATTTTAGTATTACTATTACTATTAAAGTAAATACCAACTGCAGTTTTTAATGATAATTTCATGTATTAAGGGAATAAAGCTGTCCAAACCTGCCTGTGAAAAAGTAATTGCCATCACCTTGTTAAATCATCAATGATCTATCATTAACCAATTTTTTTGGAAAGCTAAGTTCAGTTTCACCCACAACCAGGCTGAATCATTTAAGTTTGGCAAATATGCAAAAGAATCAGGAAGCTGACATTGCTGAAGTTTTCATAGCACTGTAGTTTACTGGTTTCTGAGTTATGACACTCACAGCCAATATACTTTAGTCAGGTCAGTTTATTAATATAGATTTTAAAATGTTAAAGTTGAATACTGTATGTTGTATAGAAGGCTAAAGAAAATAAATTGGTCTTTAGAAAGTTTTCTAAACAAAAAATAAAAAATCAATGATTCCTCTAAATTCTGCATCAATGATTGTACCTGGACATGTGGAATCCAGAAATAAAGAGTTTTTTTTTTTTTTTTTTTAAGCAGGCATAACTGGATATTGTCTTTTGCTTACCATTCTATTTTCTAGAAATAAACCCCAAAAGAAGGAAATTAATACATGTCTTAATATGGAGCCCTGTGGTACTCCACAGAAGATTAGTGCAGATGATGAGGTTCATGATGACGCCATATCCAGCTCTATTAATATGTTCATGGTGTTGACCATCTGCCAAACTACTCCTGTGAGCAATAATGTAGCTCAATTAGCAGGGCAGTCATCTTTCAACCCCTGGGTTGGCAGGTTCAATTCCCAGTCCTCCTCTGGCCCCCATAGTAACACTATTCTATACATGCAGCTGTCTAAACAACAATTTTCCCAATGGCATCAGTAAAGTATTATTATTATTAATTGTACTGGGGTGTAGGGACCATATAGCTTTATCTAGGCATGGCACTTCACCAATATTCAGTAAAAGTGTAAGAAACTCTACCAATGTGTCGTAAAGTGAGCCAGTAATATTTACATGCCAGACTAACCAGTTAACAATGCGATAGTAACAGTAATAGTAACAGGATCAATGTTGCTCTTGATCAAGTAGAGATGGTTACAGACAAGGTAGGAATCTCTGCAAATGATGGACTTAACAAAAACATGGTTAGCAGACATAAGGTTGAGTGGTTTGGGGTAATTAAAGCCACTTATTCAAGGCAATAGCATCAAGACGAATTCTAACGAGATGAAATCCCAGAAAATTTGACAACTTCCAGTCAAAATCAGTCATCTTTGTCTGAGCTTCTAGTCTTAGCTTAGCTTTTGAGTTTTAGTATTATATCACATATATAGCCATCCCCTTTTTAAAGAGGCATTGAAATAATTAAAAAAGTGAAATTGTAGTCAAATGTCTTAACCAACTCATGGAGATAACATCAATAAGTTAGCAATATCTCATAATAATAATAATCTAAGACGTATCTTTTCATCTGTGCTACAGTGTGCTTTTATAGAATTTTGTTGAACTTGTGGGCTTAAGTTCACTTCTTGTGTTTTACCACAAATCTAGCCCAGTTGTTTGTTTCTTTGTGAGACATTGTGAAAGCCCAGCTGTGCAGAGAATGGACTTTCCATTCCACACTGATTAAAAATCAGGCCACATGTGACCACTATTAGTTGATTATGTTTTGCCTCTTTAGAAGGGTCAAAACATTGATTACCATACTGTAGACATTTGAATCGAAGTTGAATGCTTTCTCTTTTATGGAATAATGTCAAAAACAGAGCCCTGTTCCCTGTCCTCCTACACAGGCAACAATGCAGCTTTCTGTCTCTCCTAACACAGTAGAATCACATGCTGCTTTTATGTTTTAGCATTGCTTTTGTGTCAAAGTCGGCATTCCTGTAATATTAAAACATTCTTCTACAGCTAGTTTCCAGTACCCACTGGAAAAGATGTGATTAAGAGTGAGGTGCCACAGGAGAGGGATGTGATGAGTTTTTCCATCATTTTGGCTTGCTAAGTATGAAACTTTGACTCCTCCATGCCTCTGAAACACCAGGTGCGATGTTGTTTTTGTGTTAGAAAGTTGTCAAGTTTGACATGTTGATCCTTTATTGCTCATTAAAGGCACTCTGGTACTGTTTTATCATGTGTGAACATACTGGAGAGGTGTTTCAGAATGTCTGGACTTGATTACAATCTAATAATCTACAAAAACAAGTGGCATTTTATAACAATACTGTGACTCAGGTTCATTTACGTGCAATCCTAACATTTGACCAGTGATAATCCCACAGGCAACTCTAATAAGCTGAGCACAAACTCACAAAAAATGAGATGATATGGGCTCAGCTTTGAGACTCCAACGCTTAACTGGATTGAAAGTGAACGTCAGGGTGACGCAAGTGGGAGTAAATGTGAAAAACATGGCAGAAAGAGGAGAGTAGAGCGAGTGTGAACAAAGCTGATCTGTTGATTTCTTCTGTGAGTCTAGAGTCTTGTGTAAGAAATAGCAAATCTCATTGCCAGAGCCTGGACATTTTCCTTAAACTGCATGAAAAAGGGATTTACAAAGGTAACATTTCCATGGTCAGACACGTTAATGGACAAAACATTTCACACTAGTGCAATAACATATCTATTCACATACAAACACGATGGTTTGTGTTAATTGAATTCTACTTTGATACAATCTAACAACAGATCTGTATATCTTACCCAATTTCCTTAACTTTACTTTTGTATCTTACTGAGGAATGACTATTTTCTGGGATGTAATGTAAAGGAATCCTAGTCATCTGGCTGATATTTCCTATCCATTCCTAAATAAAAACTTATACATGAGGCACAGTGTGGTTTGAATGGCCAAAAGACCATGAACAACAAGAAATGTGTGACACATTTCTGCAGAAATGCAGCATAAAAGGCTAAAACTGAATCTAGAAAATGTCTAGATCCATCCACCGAGCATCAAATGTAGACTCTGGGGTGATCTGTCCACACTTAGTCAAATCTTCTACTTTTGTCTTGTGCTTAAACACATGAATGAAAAACTTAATATTGTTGTGGATAACATAGATGAAAATCGCTCGCCTCTAGCCCAGAAGATGCAGCATCCATTATTTAACAAAAATAACTTTTGACTCTTCTGACCAAAGAATAGTTTTTTTACTTCACTTCAGTCCATCGTAAATTAGCTTACATCTAATATGTAGACTTGACAAACAACCACCTTTTTGGAAATGTTCCTGAAGCTGTTCAATGAGTTCCACAACAGAATTGTGTCCGTCTGGAATAGACTGGTGACCTGTCCAGGGTGTACCTTGCCTTTCGCCTGTATGACAGCTGGGATAGGCTCCAGCACACCCCTGACCCCTACGGGGACTAAGTGGTTCAGAAAATGGATGGCTGGAATTGCGTCCGTTGTTAATGCAGTGCAAACGAAGGCCCGAAAATCATGTAAAATTTAAAATGAGCCTTTATTCTTTGGAAATAGTCTAATTTTAACATTTGAGATAATGTCCTTGTCCTATTTTCAATCAGATATAGGTAATTGATTTGCATGTCAGTGGATTATGTTTCACTTAAATTTGACATGGTGTTTCAAAATTGAATTTAGACTTTTTAATGTCTAATATCTAATAATGGATGGATATGTGGGCTACACAGAGAATGGTTACACTGAGCGTATGGAGTCAAGGTGAGGACACAGCATTTTGCATTTGAAAGACTGAATTACTTGACGTATGTTTCCAATACCCTTCTACATTTTGTTTACCATTTTTCATGATTTCATAATAATGAAAGCTTTCATTCATAATAAATGAATAATTCATAATAACGAAAGCATACATCATATTGGGTTGTTTGGAGCTTTTGAGCAAGGTTCATGTGGTTTTTCCATGTTATAGCCAACAGTTCATCTGTTCCTTTTCTTTTTCTTTTTGGCTGGGAGCAGCACATAAACTTCACCAGCTTTCTCTAGAATTGTGTGTGCACATATTGTGTGTTTCCTGTGCACATACAGTTCTTACAGTTTACAGATTACAGTTATCATTCAAAGCTGTCATTGTCATCACTTGCCATTCACCCTGCTAAGTGGCTTATGAAAGCATAGATGGATCCTCTGTTTGGCTACTCTCACCAGGGTTGGAAAGACAGTAGGTGATGCTTTTGAAGCCTTTCTTTCCAATTGTTAGAGCTACCTACTGTGGGTAGCCTAAATATTTTTTAAATGTTCTGTGCTGTGGAATAAGTATGTATAACAGTTAGATCAATTAATAGCAGATTTCTTTCTGTTGTTCTGTTGTTGAAAACTGGTCTTACTGAAATACAGGAAATTCGCTTTTTCTTTTATTTGTTTGTATATGTGTGTTACTGTAAATCTTCTTAAAGAATTCCCATCCATATCCAGCTGGGTTTCTGGTGCACACTGCTGTGCAACTGTCAGCTATACTGAGCTCGCTGGCTCCTCATGGTCCCAAATGACTCATGTACACTGTGGCCCTGCCAGCAGGACCCAGGAAAGCCAAAAAATAGATTTCTTGACCCAGAACACTGAACTATATCCAATATGACATAGATGCAAAAGGGGAGAAACAGGTCCTACAGTACGGTAATGTGTGTGTTAAATATCATGCAAGAACATCTTCATATTTTTGTCCTAAATTTATCTTTCCTCTCTTTGTGGTGTTTGTTTATAACTCTAATAACTGCACAAACTGGGGAATGCCATTATTTTATGAGAACTGTGTTCTTCAGATTTGACAGTTAGTAAAATCAACACTATACTCTATAAAGCTATGGATAAAAAGTGAAAAATAAAAGTCTGCTGTCAGAAACCAGCAAATGTGTAACAAACAGTCAGTAGTCACATTTGTAGACGGTAAACAATTGTTTATCGTACATCTGTCAGCCACATATCATCACTGCAGTACCGCACTGTAATGAATAAAGAGGAAATGATTCAGACTGTATGGAGAGTTTTCCATTAAAGAAAGCATCCTATGACTAATTTGAGTGGTTGTCATGGGGATGCTAATCACTATATATTTGACTATATACTGTGAGGTATCATGACAGTAGAATATACTGGACAGAGAAAATTGCAAGTATGAGAGAAATGTTCTCTTAAAGTTGTTTTAAAACATTCATGTATGCCACTTAAGAGCAAATGTGGTTCTTGCCTTGTATGCCTATACAACCCTTCCCCTTATTAGACATGACCTTTCAAAGCAGCTGGACAGAACAAACCAATCAATGAGAAACTTTAAATAAATGTGTGAAGAAAACTGTTATTCTTGCTCCAAACCCCTTTTGTTCTATCAAAAGTTTCTCACTTCAGCTGTGCTGTGTCCAAACAAACAGTCATGTGTCAATCTGTCACTATACACAGCTGACATGTCATCATGCTGTCCTTTTGTGACAGACAGGATCTAAGTGAGCTGATGGGAGAACATGCAGGGACCAGGGTGAGTCTGCAAACTGATGACATTTGCACCCTCAGAAACAAGCTTACTACTACAAAGTATCATTATCTCTGTGAGTCAGTCTGCGAGAGATGAGCAGCACACTTTTTCACCACAGCTAGGCACAGCGCCAACATAACTCTCTAGCCCCACCAACTGCAACCACTTCACCAAATGCACATAAAACAATCATGATATAAAAGAGTACATGCTTTTCTAATTCTCTCACTTATCTTATTCTTCCATAAGTTTGGGCCTCCTTTGTGTGTGCAAATATTATGTCACACTGTTATCCAGGCTACGCTACAGTACACCTCTGATAACTTTGTTCTCCTCCTCTCTTCATTCTGGGGTTGATTAATTTAGTCTCTGGCATGAAGTCTATTGTTTCCATTCCACAGAGAGCCAGAGAATCTGGGAAGCATTCTGATTTTGTAGGGACCTCTTGACAGCTGCTGTACTACTTGGGCAGAGTCCAGACCCCTATCTTGTGGTCTGTGAAAGCTCTTCCAATCCCTAATTGCACTTGTTGAGCGTTGTTTTCACACAGCTTTTGCCCAAGGACCATCCTAAAACCCATTTACAGAATTACTCCCCCTATACACCAGGCCTGTAAAAACTCACCAATTAAAAGAGCGAGGGCATGTGACATAGCTTGATGTCTGAACATGTTGGTTGATGTGTGCTTGTTGTACGTGTTTACCTACAAATATCCATCTGTCTCTCTGTGTTTATTGTGGGAAGTCCAAGTGGTCCTATGTTGAAAGGCATAATAGTGTGCCACCACAGAAATCATACTTTTTCTCCCTGGGAAACATTTACTGCAGGACTCTCTTATTACAATGACATGTATTATGCATAGACTCACATCTCCAAGTGTTCTGCAAATATTAACATGCAGACAGCTCAAACATTTGACTTCTGCTATGACCAAGAAACAAGTGCCCTAGGGTATTCACTAGAGACGTTTGCGAAGGGTCTCAGTCATTCAGGTCATGGTTATCCCAAGGGTTCTGTAAAGCAGCAACTAGGGTCCTGCTGGCAGGGCCACAGTAAAGTAGCAAAGCTTCATCAGTTCTCATCTGAACTGATGAAGACCTTTGGATGGAAGTTCTCATCTGAACTGATGAAGACCTTTGGATGGAAGTCCAACAACTATTGGCTTGAGCATCAGGAAAAGATGTGTAATGTTCTAATAGCCAAAGTTATGTTATGTGTCTTGCTAATTAAAAAAAGAAAGAACAACAGCAACAAGAAACATGTTGAACATGGCAAACACTAATAAATCGGCTAAACATCGGCATATTCGCTTTTAGCTGAAAGCACAGCTGTGTCCAAGTTCAACTTTGTAGGGCTCGTAGCATGACTCTACACCAGCAGTTAGAAAACGCGACTTCTTGTTTCAATTATTTGCTATGCTATTTTTGTTTTCCACTTCAATGAATTACATTTTCTTCCCCTAGTATCCATCATTCACTTTTCATCATAAGTTGTACAACACCACAACACAGCTGGCTTCAAGTGCCTAAAAGGTCTGTACATTATAAAATACTTGCTTTCCAACTCACTGATCATGGATACTGCCTTGTAATGAAGACAAGTTCACTGGGCCAGGAAAATCAGCTGGGGTGGGGGCCAAGTTAGAGTAAAATAAGATTTTGAGAATCAAAGTGTAGGTTGTCTCTTTGAAATCCCAGGCCGGGCTCGGGTACTCCATTCAAGCTTTCCGCTGCCTATCAGCCTATTATCTGATCTGGAGGGGAAGTGAAGTTTACACTGCTGATTGCTGCTCTGAATGATCCTGCATGCTCACAACTCAGGAAGGGTGACTCTGATGACCTCTGTGACCGTCCATTGAGAACACACACTTATACACACCCACAGCTGTAGTGACTGCTCCATTGAGAAACAAGAAGAAAGGTCAGTCGACTGAAGATGGTGACCACACTCTGCAGTTGAAGGTGGAGAAGAAGCTTCGTTTTATATATTTGTTTTCCTGACTTCAGAGTCAAATGGCAAACTATTCAGAAACATGATGTTATTCTTAGTTTAAAATGAAGGATGTCTGTAACAACTATCCAGCAGCGCATTAAAAAGTGAACAGTCCACTTAAAGTTGTGCTCACTGCACATCAGAACACAGCCTGGGCACAATGTCTCACAACTGTTTTTAATTACCTGTGACCCCTGCGCTGTAAAATGTTTTATAGAGAGTTCTGGGAAAGGGGACTAATTGTGAATGAAAGGTTGGACTGAATGGGCTTGTAACAGCTAGCCATGTTGATGTTTTAGGTTGTACCCAGTGGATGAATTCTAAATAACAGGAGGAACATAGAGGAATCCAGCTCTTATGCCAAATTTTAGCAATCTCAGGAGTGATTGTGTAGGCTATTCTGAGTACCTCAATTGCATGTAATCCCTTATGACCAGTGATCTTAAATGCTAACATTCTATGACTCCTAATCATTATCATCATACCTAATTAGTTCCATCATATTGGAAAATAAGTGTTAACTGCTGCAAAGCACAGGGTGGCCCAAGGATGTTTCGGGGATGGTTGGTTGGTTTTGTGAGCAGGGAAAGTCATAATTATAAGAGTTGGTGTGAAATTTATTGAAATTATGTTTCCTCTAAAAAATGATTATGACTCTTTGAAATACCACACTGCAAATGTAATTACCATAATGACAGAGCGACAGAGTTTTTGGCTTGTTTTTGCTCAGTAAGGAACCTGTGGGCCGACATTATGCCCTCTCTTATATTATAAGACACCGCAGGCATGTCATATGGGGCTTTTGTTTTAGGTATGCACCTGCAAATTCATGTTAGTCTCTTTAATGGAAATGCATGCTGACTGTACAGAACAAATGAGCTGTAAATTCATGTGCCAGCTGTTAACACTTATCACCACATAAGTTCTTGTGGGGCAGGAAACATCCACAGGCGCCTGCAGTGATGTGGCTCTGAATGGGGTGACAACATGGAGGCCAACTGAGTACAATTCAGAAGAAAGCTGGTGAATTTATGCATTGCAGCAATGCCCAGTGATTTAGTGTCAGTCATTAAAATTTTGGGGGTGAAATAAATTTTCAGCTCTTTTAAGGATCAGTGATATATTTAAGATGACTTCTTTTCAATAAATCTTAATACATTTATAGTAATTCTTACAGTGTGACACCAGATCACTCACACCAATATAAAATGGATTTTTGTTATAATGTTACATTAATGTGAATTGTAGTGTTTATGTGCTCTGCTCTGTGCTATCATTAAGAACAAAACTACATGCAGTGTTTCCTTAGTTTCTCAGACTGTGAGTTTGAGAACGGAATTAATCTTATCTTTAAGATAATAAAGTGTGTGCTTGTCGTTGTGAGCAATTATGTGTCAACATTATGAACTTATTCATTCATATTTTCAGACTCACTTATCACAGGCTGTGTCAGAAGGCACTGTTTGAACACTGAGGGAGCAGATCTAAATCTACTGTCTGTATCACTAATTACCTATCTACCTGTTGCACTGTAGTATTATAGTATCATTATAGTATAAAATCCATCCAAAATTAATTATTCACTCACCACTCATCTAATATATGGCAAGTATATTTCAATTGTTGTACTTTATAGAAAAGTAAGCCTACAGCACTACAGGACAGTAAACCCTGAAACAGTATTTAACACCTGTATGTAAACTATTGCAATATACTGTCTGACCTCTAGGGGCATCACTGATTTGATTTCAATGCTTCAGTCAGTGAGAAAAAACCATTGAGCGCCATCTTTGATTTAACAGTCAAACATTCATTCATTATTTTATACCTGTCTTAGGTTGTCTTATTGTTCTTATAAATCACAAAGAAGATGTAATGAACAAATAATTCTTCCTTGTGTAACAAACAAGTAACTGAAATAGGTCTAATTTAACTTGACTCCAACTTACCCTAAAGCTAATGCTGCTAAATACCTGTTTGTCTCATAGACTCTATGGTTTATCTCCAGTAACTGTCTACTGTGTATGTAGGTCAATATTAAAGCTATCCAGTAAGCCCAGTTTAATCCACAGGGGTTTTATATTGGTATATTTATTCCTAATACTGAGAGTGAAAAGCTCTCCCAGAGTGTGTAATGCTATAACTGATTTGTTACTAAATTCGTATCAACTAGACAAGTCTGTCAGAGCCAAGCATCCTAACAGATACACAATATTTAACCTCAAATATTTAGCCTCAAAAGGTGCATGTAGTTACCTTGAGGTCCAATAATCAGCCCTAGGGGCTCAGAGACTGTACCTTGGGGGACAGAAATGGACTCTGTGTACCCCTATTTCTGAGTTCTGAATTTCTAATTTCTTATCTTGAATAAGGTGTTCTAAAAACAGGTCCTATGTAACATGTAGTTTCATGTTTGGGCTAATATGCCATAGCACTACCAGCACAGGTGCAATAATAACATTAATTAATGAATTTTATCTGGGTCAGTTGCCAGAGTCCAGCGTGCCTTCATTTGAAAAGAGCTGTTGCTGTGGGGAAAAAGGTCTAATATTTATGCACATAACTCCATTTGGTGAGTCATGTTTCCATTTACCTCAGTACTATAGTGGAAATACAGTACTTTAGACTTTAAACTAATCTGCTGATAAAATCTATACTTATGTTATAGATTC
>OMLM01008151.1:61076-75899 GCA_900302695.1 Helostoma temminkii
TGTGTGTGTGTGTGTGTGTGTGTGTGTGTGTGTGTGTGTGTGGAGGGTATGAGGCAGACTAGATAGCACACTCTTTGATCCTCCACATAACAAAGGCACCTACAAAGGCTTGTTTCATTGCTCTGTTGAGGAGACTGTAGCTCATAAAACCATCACCACTGTTCACTCACAATGCTCTACCTTCACTACTGTGCTCCTGTGAACTTGTAACTATACAGTCATGACAACAGCGCATGTGCAACTGAAAACATATACCGTATGTAGACAGTTGATTCACTTCTTGGTCACAGCCCAGTCATTGTGAATGACCCAGTCTCACATCCTATCATCCACAGTGGACACAGTTGACCACCCTACACCTTGCCTAACTGATCCCGCCCCACTGAGCTGGTGCACAAGTTTGCAGCGGAACCCATTGCAGTTGACTGAGCAGCCCACCTCTGCAGTATGCATGTTCGCCAGGGTATCCGCGAAGCCATCACGTCCCAGCAGCGTACTTCACCGGCCAGAGACCATCTACTGAAGTGTCGAGGATCATAAAATTGAATGTGGGAGGCGGACCGGTGGCGGAAAAGCCGGAGCGACCGGAGGAAAAGAGTGTTACTAGAGGAATACAGGCTGAGGCTACAGCACTCCTTTGAACGTGGACAATCATGCATGTGCTCTTCTGGGGCTTGGGGTTCCTACTATTCCCTGATATCTTGAATGTAGCTGCAACTACAGGGAGATTGCTTTTGAATTCATCCACAGGTAAAGTATGGCATTTTGACGAAACTTTTTTTTTTCTCTCATGGACTTATTTTCTGACACGGAGGGCAGAGAATGAATGAGATTTGAATTAAGTCAGGCACATGACTCCCAGGTCTTCCTAGATAGAGAAACTTCACTGTCATTTCGCTGTAAAGCAGCTGCTTTTAAAGAAAAGAGGACATTTGAATGTGAAATACTTAAACGCGTCTGGTTTGTTACTTCTTAATCCGTAACTGTATAATAATTTTTGTGCCTTTATTCCCCAGTAAAAGAGGAAATCGGCGCTTATGAGATTGTTACACCGGTGCGCGTGAATGAAGCCGGTGACAGGTTTCCAACCAGTGTGCATTTCAAGAGGAAAAGACGGAGTTTGGACGAGAGCACCGGTAATACTACGGATCACTGGGCCTGGCCAAATGTCCACTACAGGATATCTGCATTCGGGCAGAACTATCACCTCAATCTAACGTTGGATTCTGGATTTATCGCACCTGTCTATACTGTGACAATACTTGGAGTACCCCGAGGAGATAACATAACGGATTTTGCAACAGATGGAGAGGAGGAGGAGGACTCGGAGTTAAGGCACTGCTTCTATAAAGGGCACGTAAATGCACAGGCAGAACACGCAGCGGTCATCAGTTTATGCTCCGGACTGGTGAGTTTTTACGCACAGTTATCTGTCCCGCGCATGTGGTGACTTTATGAGCGGGTGTTTTACTTTTCCACAGAGGGTATTTCTGGGACATTGGTGCTTAAAGGAGGCTTGAAAAGTTGCCTTAAAATATTTACTTTTGAACTTTTGCGCAAACATTGAGCTCAGCCTGATTTTTGCATCTTTCGTATCGTGATGGTCGCACATTAATACGCCTTTAAACGCTTTTGTCACATTTGGAATAGCACTAAACTTCAACTAGCATTAAAGAATAATACGTCGTTTATAAAACTGAAAGCTGAAAATAAAAATATGGCTTTTTAAAGTTTAGATTTATATAAGAGTCCAGTTGTAGGACACTTCCAGAGTCTAAATTATTCCCATAAAGCGAGCAGCTGTGCTGACTTTCGAGGATCAAGTCCATTGCCTGTACTCCAGCGTAGTGAGTCACTACATCTTTTACCCCCTCTCTGGCCTCCCACTAGTACGTGACGTCTTTACGCACGCTGTTACAGCGGGAGGGGTGGTCCTTACGTCATTACGAGTTGGTCCCACTCCCAGGCTTGCTGAGTTTTTCAGCAGAGCAGAAGTGCACTGTCTGAGAGGTCAATTTCTTCTCACATAACAAATCAAATATAATATGCTATGAAGACATTAATTTATCAAGGCTTAATGTTAAATGTCTTCTAAAATGGGTATTTCTGTACGTTGTAAAATAACGTGACAGTTGTTTCTTGCAAAGAAACATGAAGGAGGATTCTCTGCCAACTCCCTAGTCCAGTGATAGTAACAGTGACTTGTCACACACATCAAACTGGGCCCTCTGCTGATCAACAATCCAGCCTGCTGAAAACCTTTGCTCATAGAGATGTCATACATTTTCTTATTCTAAATATGACATGCCAAAGATAGTCCAAGTCACTGCTTTCAGCAAGCCAAGATCAAGCAGTGCCACTGTCTCACTGTCCATTATTCTTACATCCATGCAAGATCCAATTATTTTTCCTTTATTACAGCTCTTTGGTCTCAGCATTGTTTATTTCTCCAATAGTAAATCATTTACATTCCACTGTTGCTTGTTATTCAAGATTCGAAATTCTAATAAATATTTTTAAAGGAAAACACATTGCATTCGAGAGGTATGGCAGCTCAGCGACTAGCAAAACAATCTTGACCACCCTAAACTCGCTACAGTTCTCTCCATGTTTGCTTATGTTGATTCCTAGAAAGTATTTACAGAAAATGGATGGATGGAGACTAACTGCTACATATTTGTTTTTCTGGTACCCAGCTTGGCACCTTCAGGTCTCCAGAAGGAGAGTATTTTGTGGAGCCCCTACACAGCTATCAAGGAGAAAACTATGAAGAGGAACACACAAAACCTCATGTTGTATACAGGAAGAGTGCACCCAAGAAACAGTCATCTGGGGAGAACTCAGCTTGTGACATTTCAGGTAAGGTTTTACATGATGCTAAGGCATCCACACAGTTTACATTGACAGTGCTCACAGATAACACACAAACATGAGTTCATAAGTAAGGACCACGCACTCACATGAGATATATACAGTTTGTGTAATGAAGAATAAAGTGTATGAATGTTACTGGTGGATCTGGGATGAAGAAGGATAGTAGAACAGGATGATGGCTGCGCTGTGGCGAAGGCTTCAGGCCGGCTGTGTTGTTCTACACATGCACGTAGATTTTAGATTTTAAAGGATAAGGATAAAAAAATTTAAAAAGCATTTATCGTGAAATGGTAATATAACAACACATATGATTTGACATAGATCAGATATTTTGTCAAAGTGTAATGACTGAATTTAAAATAAAGGAAAGGTGTAAAAAGGTGAACAGCCTGCAGCTGCAGCACAGTAGTGAAGAACTTCCAACTCTAATACAGGGCAATCATTGGTATCATCCAATCTCAGTTGGACTGATGGCTGAACTTCCTGTTGACTCTTGTACTTCCTCTGCCTCTTTGATAAGAAAGTTGGGTAGACCCACTGCCGTGAACATGCATTGTAAGTGATTTGCAAGCAAAATGATGCCAACTTGAAGCTGTCCACTCAAAATTACCCTGCTGGTGTTTAGTAAATGTGTGTTCTCGGGTATGTTTTTCTTAGTGTGTGTATGTGTCTATGCTTCTTATATGACTGTTCTGTAATGTAATGCGCCTGATATCATAACCTGAAGGAACATAAATTTGAATAAGAGCCAGTTTTGGTCTAGAAAAATTAATCCATGCAAAATGATGATGCATTGCTGGTGGTCCAGAAAGAGACAGAGGACTGTGCTGAGAAAACAAAAAATGGACTGGTATTCAGCAGTTTTGTTGCCATGTCGTAATTAAAATCAGACTTAATTTTCCTCAGGTTTTGTTGCTTGTCCTTGGGAACTGTTTTCTTTTTGTGTGTATTGCAGTTTGTGCTCCTTTTTTTAAGGCTGGGTGCCAGGTTTACCTAGCCTGAACTCTTTGCCCTCTCTTTCTGCCCTCTTCTGAAAGGGGAGGGAGAAAGAAAAAAAACACTCCGGACCATGTTTATTGGAAAACTCACTTCTTGTGCAGCAATAAACAAAAGAGAAAAAAGTGCAACAATCTATGTTAACTGTACCCATTTACAGACAGCCAGCTGCTCTCATGCATCTTCACCTACCCCTCATAAAAGCTTGATCATAAACACATTCTAGTTTTAAACACTGATTCATACTTTTATTTCTGAGTGCATGTATTTCCCTGCAGACCTGCTTCTTTGTATATTTCCTCATGCTGCGGTCTTTCTGTCTTTTCTCTCTAGGACACAAACACAGACATAAGAGGCACAAGCTGAAGAGAAGACCAACAGCTGGGGTGACCACTGTGTCCAACGCAGCCCCTGTTGTCAGCGCTGGTATATTCAGTGACGTGGAATCATTGAGAGCCGGCCTGACCAGCGAGGCATTGCTCAGGTCAGAGAGCAGTAATGCTAGCACTAGACCATCAAACGATAGCAGTGGCGACTCAGGACCTCACAGGAGATCAAAGCGCTTCCTCTCCTACCCTCGCTTTGTTGAAGTCATGCTTGTGGCCGATAGCAAAATGGTGGAGCATCACGGCAGCAACCTACAGCACTACATACTCACATTAATGTCCATAGTAAGTCCTGCACTCTCATATGTCTTCATGGCTGCTAGTAGAAAATGTTTGGCTGGTGGAGGTGTAGGTGGTAAATGTGTAGATATGCCTTTAAGATTGCTGCATTAAATGTATGTACCTGTTCTGCTTTGCACTTTGTGCTGCGAGTCTCTAGGGCAGCTTTTTTAAGGAGGGCCATAGGAGGGAAAAGGGCAGCTTAGGGCAGGGGTAAACAACACTTTCAAACGGCCAGGGGTAAGAGAGGGCAGCTTGAAGGGGAGCCTGTCTGACAGCTGTGATTAATGTAAAAAAAAAGCTCAGGTATGTCACATAGACCACATATTCTCGGCCACTTCAAATACTTTTGATGACGTCTGGAACCAGTGGTCCTCAAGTGAAGACTGAGATGACCTATATTCTGCTCTTGGCAAAGGCTTCCTTCTCCACAGGGGCTCTTGCCATTATAACAGCATGATATAGTTATTAAGGAAAAAATATAAAATGTACTGTCACATGTCACTAGTATGTATTGATCCTGATATTAAAACTAGAAAAATAATTCCTCCAAAATGTTTTCATTCAGAGGTGTGAGGTTGTGTTTTCTTGCCTTTGTTTAGGTATCTTCCATATACAAGGACCCCAGCATTGGCAACTTGATAAACATTGTGATTGTAAAGTTAGTCATAATAAACAACGAGCTGGTAAGAACACACTTATTTTCTTTATACCTACATACTGTGTATGTGATATGTGATAACACCTTATTATTTCTTATTGTATGTTTCACAGGATGGTCCAGCCATTTCATTTAATGCACAGACCACTTTAAAGAACTTCTGCATTTGGCAGCAGAGCCAGAACGTCCTGGATGATAACCACCATTCCCATCATGACACTGCCATCCTCATCACCAGGTTCAAAAAATAAACACTATATATTTAGAACTGGTCTCCAGGTCTAGTAAATATCCCGTGAACCAAGTAACATTGTAATAAATAAATAGCGTCTTTTATATCAAAGGCTTGGATCAAATGTGACCCAGATGCCTGTTGAACTGAAGTGCTGTTTAAAACTTAACCTAAATAAAGAAGATGCCCTGAAGTTGTGGGCGTGCTTTTGTTCAGTGCCACTGACTGTGACCTATTATGTTTGCCTTCACCACAGGCAGGACATCTGCAGAGCAAGGGATAAGTGTGACACCTTAGGTAAGTGGATTTTCTAAAACGGGTCTTTAGACTTATAAATGAAAGTTATGAATGATTACAATGCTTTTAATAATAATAATGATGATGATGTTAATCAGGAAAACTGAAGTGAACCTCTTATTAATCAGGACTTGCAGAGCTGGGAACGGTGTGTGATCCATACAGGAGCTGCAGCATCAGTGAGGACAACGGACTCAGCACCGCTTTCACCATTGCCCATGAACTTGGCCACGTGTAAGCACAACACATTTCCACTGATTGTTTCCTCAAAGGCTGTTGACCTCATCACTGCTAAGTGATCTTTGTAGCTTCAGGGACTCGTTGAAAATGCTTCAGAAGTCTTTCGAGGAATGGAATGGAGATGAAGGAATCTTGCGTATTTATCACCACAACTCTGACGGGCAGAGTAAACCACAATGCTGTATACTGGAGACTGTTAGAGACTTAACAGCCCTTATCCAATACCCTTTCTAACCACCAAACAAAAAGTAGGATTGTTGAAATCCATGTTTATCCGCATCAAGTGGTGACAACATGCACTGCAGCTGCTTAGCCCCAGAGCTCAGTGTTACATGGTACCTGTCAGGTGGGGAGCCCACTAATCAAAAGGAGGGCTCTGGGCAGTGTGGTGCTGTACCTGTACACCTCCAAACAGGTATTTGGTATTTATCCACCCTGCAGGAGACTGAATGCTTTGCTTATACTAGCTGGAAGTACTTCTGCTATGTCTATTGCCCAGTATTCATATAATTCAATATTGTGCTGGTGTCTTTCCAAATGTCCCGCAGGCACGCAAATGCTCTACATTATTTTTGACTGCAACATTGCATGGGTTTTTCAAAGCTCATAACACAGACAGCGGAAATATACAAAGTGTTTACATTTGAAACATATGGCCAAGCCTCCAGGCAGAGATCATTTAAAGCTATTAATCACTGTAATACTGCCTTTTGTAAATTGATCTCAACCAACAATTTATCTGCAATGGTCTAATAATTACTACAAGAAAAGCACATTTTCAGCCTTTACTGTCATTTGTTTTTTCTGTCATTTTTTTTTGCAGAATACAATAACAAATTTCTTCTGTTTTCTCTGCTAGGTTCAACATGCCTCATGATGACAGTAACAAATGTAAGGAGGATGGAGTTAAGATTCAGCAACACGTGATGGCTCCCACGCTCAACTACAACACAAACCCTTGGATGTGGTCCAAGTGTAGCAGGAAGTACATCACAGAGTTCCTCGAGTATGTCACAGTCTTTTCTTCAGCATTGTTTCAAACATATGGGGATTAGATCATGTAGATAACGTTTTTCTACTGTTTAGAAATCACTAAACAACATAGAGTAAACATCCAAAATAAGGCTTTACAAGCAACAGTACACAGTGCAGATCATGTGTACCATCCCTTATAAAAAAGTAGTATACTTCAAGTATAGTAAGTATACTTGCCAGTATACTATTTTAGTACTTATTGGGACTAAATTTACCCAATTTTTAGTTTACCTCTGATAAGAACATAAAAAGTATGCTCATTTTTAGTTTAAAGAAGTAAACTAATAGTATACTTGAATGTACTTCTTTTTGGTAAGGGATATGCAGAGCCACTGATATATGGTTTAGTCTCCCAAAGACTTCTCCACAAATCAATAGCTCCAGTGGGAAAGAGGATCTCTCCAAAACTTTCCAAAATCCCTTTCTGCTCGCAAAAATCCTCCCTGCCGCTCAGAACCTGTGGAGACCACCACCACTTACTACGTAGGAGACTGAATATAAACAGAAACCTGGAAAGATACAGTGCAAGCTGTTTGTACTGCAGGGGCTCTATATATGTACAGAACAATTACCTCTGCAGCTGTACTGAGTGTGTGTTCTGTCTGTTTGTGTCTCTTGTTTTTCTCTTTTTTTCCTTTAAGTCATTTTATTTTTATTTCTTAATAGCACAGGATATGGTGAGTGCTTGCTCGACGAGCCCGTTTCTAGGCTATACAGTCTCTCACAGCAGCTGCCTGGGCGGATATACAATGTCAATAAACAGTGTGAATTGATATTTGGGCCGGGAACGCAGGTGTGCCCTTATATGGTAAGTTGAGTCGGTGTGCAAATCTAAACTGTCATGTTGCACATGTGGTTCTGACGGAAACCTCTTGTCTTATTATCATGTGCTGAAGACGTCCTCAGCTGTACTTGAAGCTGTTAATATGATTCGTACAGCGACTGAGAAACAACTGAACGAACTGATTTAATGTTTGTGTAAGACCTAACTTAGCACCTATAATTTCTGTTATTTATTTCTTCAAAATTGAATTTTCGCATCAAACAATCTTTGTTTTCTTGTTGGGCTTTAAATGAAGGCTGCACAAAAGTGCAAAACATTTTTTTAGGTCATATCATTTGTCCAGGAAGCCTGTGCAAGCCACTGGCTGAGAAACTTGGCAAATATCATCGCTGACACAGCAGATTTAGTGTATGGAGTTACACTCCAACATAAATAAATAGAATGTTTCTGCAGTGAGGTTATTAAACATGATATTTATGTGCCCTTTCTATTTAATGATTAAACACTAAATATGTCTGTGTATGCATGTTTTTTAGACTCAGTGTCGGAGGCTGTGGTGCACCAGTCCAGAAGGAGCGCAGAGGGGGTGCAGGACCCAGCACATGCCATGGGCAGATGGTACTGACTGCTCACCTGGAAAGGTAAACGTCATGTGGGCGGCAAAGTTTTACTGGAGAAAATTAGGATCAACCGTACAAGCACACGTTTTTTTAACATTTATAAGAACATCATATTTTTATCCACTACATTATGATGTACTACTCACGTTGTGTTGCGTTTCCTTGTTTTGATCGAACAACTTTCCCAGTGATTCATGACCATAAAACTGTTTAAAGGCTTTTGACAATAAGTTTCCAAACATTTGACAGAAATCTTGACTCGAGGAGCTCTAGAAGTTGATCGTGGCTGGTATGTTAGTAGTTGGTATGAAGTTGAGAATTATGGTTACTCTCTAGGCAACAGTCTGAGTTTAGCTTTTAATTAGGACTTTGTCACTAACACATCTCTGCTGCTAAAACTGAGGAGACAGGAAAGCAACATGAAGCCCAAACATTGACACATACACATTGAACATTGAATTACTTTTCATGTTTACACCGACCATCCATCCCCATGCCATGACAGACTGCACCACACAAAAGTCTGTTTGTTGTGTGTAGGATTGTAAGAGTGTAAGATTATCCTTCTGTTATGAGCTAAAATGTATTTATTAACTTTGTGTTTGACCTTTTCTTGTCTTTTTTCCGGCCAGACACAGTCCTGAAATGTTTTTTTTTCTTTATTTTCCATTTGCCTCACTGTATAATTTCTCCCAGATTAGCATCAAAGCATGGGAGAGCAGATGTGTTGCCAGTTCCATGGATACGATTTTATATGTTCACTCTATTCCTGTGCATTTTTTGACTTTTTTTCTGTGCTATGCCTTAACTTTGCATTAACTTACTTCAGTCTTTTCCTCTGTTCCTTTGTTCATCTGTCTTCTGTCTCTCTTTTTTCCCATTCCAGCACTGCAAACATGGTCTGTGTATAGCCACAGAACAGGACGCCACACCCGTAGAGGGGGCATGGGGAGTTTGGAGTCCTTTTGGTACTTGTTCGCGGACATGCGGCGGGGGCATCAAGATTGCCGTGCGCGAATGTAACCGACCGATGTAAGCAGTCCAGCTCTTTGTAGTCTTGCATATCTAGTGGACCTCGTCTTAATCTTAGCTGCCAAAGTCAATGTTCCATAGATCACTCTTTCTGGACCTAGTGTTCACCTAAACAGGCTCTCTGACCTTACAGGGCTATTACCTGGCAAACATGAATGTCACCTTTCCTAGTAGTTTGATGGATAGATAGAATAGCATGTGTTTGAACTGAAAACACATGTCTATGACATACTCCAGGTGTGTAAATGTAAGTTTACAGTTAAATGGATTGTTGGATAAAGTTTTAAATCTCTATATGTAGGCATTAGGGGAAAACATCTATTTACAGTAAAATGTTTACTATATTAGACTAATGATTGTCCACTCATTTCCTTGATGTCACATTTACCCACTAGACCCAGGAATGGAGGAATGTATTGTGTTGGTCGTCGTATGAAGTTTCGTTCCTGTAACTCTGAGCCATGCTCCAAGCAGAAGAAGGACTTCAGGGAGGAGCAGTGTGCTGCTTTTGATGGCAGGCACTTCAACATCAACGGTTTACCTCCTAATGTTCGCTGGGTGCCCAAGTACAGCGGAAGTGAGAATCCTTTTTGTAATCCCTGGAATTGTGTTGGCATTTTCACTAATGAAGATATTATGTAAGCTTGGGAATGATTTGTTATAAGTATGTTTATCTTGCCTCCTCTGTCAGTTCTGATGAAGGACAGGTGTAAGCTGTTCTGTAGGGTGGCCGGCAGCACAGCCTACTATCAGCTCAGGGACAGGGTCATTGATGGCACGCCGTGCGGACCTGATACCAACGACATCTGTGTCCAGGGTCTATGCAGGGTGAGCTTCCGAAACCTTATTAACTTTGATATTAAATCTTGTCTGCAAGGTTCAAATATATATCTACATGTTTACAGAATATATTTCTCAGCATTTCAATTATTTTGCCAAACCTGACTCTCACATATGTGACAGAAATTTTTGATGTAAAAGCTTGATTACCAACTTATCATATACACCAGGATGGTTCTTGAAAGAATACACAAAGAGTACACTCTGAACTATAGTGTTATATTGTGGTTCAGGTGTACTTTGACTGGCGCACTAAAGCTAAAGCTAAGTTCTTCATCCTCGGTAGAAAATCAAAAATGCCCCTCTCTAAAATGAGATGCTAAGCAGCTTATTCCATTTCTATTAAGTGTGTTTTTTTATGTTTGGGGTTTTAATAATCAGTATGTCATCAAGAAATACAGAACTAATGACAAACTGAGCAGCTGTTATCCTCAGTTTTATCTTCTTTCCTTCTTCAAACTTATTTTAAACTTTCCCTCTTTTTGCAATTTTCTTATTTACTTGGCATTTGCTTATTTATAGACTTCATCTTTCCCTCTCTTCTACCCTTTTACTGAGAAGCAAGCGGGCTGTGACCATGTATTAAACTCTAAAGCCAGGAGGGACAAGTGTGGGGTGTGTGGAGGTGACAACTCTTCCTGCAAAACTGTTGCAGGCACCTTCAATGTTGTTCGTTATGGTGAGTTTTGTCATATTATAATTTCACTCACTCAGCAAATAAAAATCATGGCAGCTCTTGAACAGATTTTTAATCTGCATTTAATTGTGAGGACAAATAGAACTGAGAGTGTGGCTGACCACTGAGCTTGTTAGATTATCTATATTAATAACATGTTACTCATGCCATTTGCAGGCTATAATGAAGTTGTTCGAATACCCAGTGGTGCTACAAATATAGATGTGCGTCAACACAGCTACTCAGGGAAACCAGAGGATGACAACTACCTCGGTAAGACAGCTTACTGTTTTTTTTTATATTTTCAATATATTTCCACATTTCCATTAATACGCTTTGCAAACATTTCTGAAGAATTGTGTTGTTGAAAGCACTAAATACACTACTGGACCTGCTTGTTTGGTCTATGTGAATGTCTTCAGCTTCTAGTGTAAAGTTCTGTAGGGCGAAGTGGTTTGCATACAGCATGCATGCAAACACACCAGTGAGCCTGGGGCCCCATTCCAGAAAGTCCTTTATGTGCAGTGTGATTTGCTCTTGCTTTTTTGTTTATTATTATTATATACCACCTCTGATGGTTTGTAAATGGTCTTGCCTGTATTTGTATGTATTTGTGTATAGGTGCAGTCAGTAGGGACTCAATGTGTGGGGCGTTTTGAGGGCAGCCCTCCATGGTCATATTAGTGTTAAGTGTGAAACCACAAGGAAAGTAAGGGCAGGAAATTAGCTCCATAATCGCATTAGAGTGAAAGAGCGCAGCAGACTGGCTATTTAAGAACGACCCTGGGTGAAACTTATTATTGTTACCCCAGAGATTATTTTATTCCGTTAAGTCTTTACTGCTGCTCACTTCTCATACCTTCCTGTAAATGAAAATGTCAGCCGCAGTGTTCCTAGGCTGCCCTGTCACACACTAAAACAAGCTGTTGTCTAGTTTATATTGACTTGTTAGTCCTGTGAGAATAATTATATTCCCAAATATTTTACTTTTTGTGCCATAAAGCAGAGATAGTTTAATCTTCAGTTGAATAGTGCTCATTCTGGACCTGTTTCTGTGAGAGCCACGGCAGTAAGTGACTGATACTTTCTGTCTCCCTGCAGCCATATCAAATAGCCGTGGAGAGTTCCTGCTTAATGGAGAATTTGTGGTCAGCATGTTCAAAAGGGAAATCAAAGTAGGAAATGCAGTTATTGAGTACAGTGGCTCTGACCATGTCATTGAAAGGATTAACTGTACTGACCGCATCGAAGAGGAGATCATTGTCCAGGTAAGCTATGTTGATGGCCTGCAAGAGACACAAAGCTGGACTAGTTTAAAAGTAATATCATCATACTTAAAATCCCCCCCAGTCATACATTAAGATATTTAAACTTGCACTTCTGTAAATGATAAACTGCGTCTTTATTGGTTTTTTTTTAATGCCTCTGCATGTTGATCTCCAAATGATTTACTTTGATCCACTTTACTTTGATATTAAAAACCCACAATCCTACCGTTTAATGATGCACATCACATTGCCTGCATTTTCCCCAGGTGCTGTCTGTGGGGAACCTTTACAACCCAGATGTCAGGTACTCCTTTAACATCCCCATAGAGGACAAACCTCAGCAGTTCTTCTGGGATGCTTATGGACCCTGGCAGGAGTGCAGCCGCCTGTGCCAAGGTGAGGGAGAGGCATAAGAGGTTGGCAGGGTGAGGTGATGGGAGTGTTCAGTGATAAATGGTGTGGTGAGTGGATGGCAACCAGCCAAAGGCATAGGAGAGAGTGGATTGTTTGTCTTAACTTGACAGGTCCATGCTAGACACACAGGATTAGAAGAAGTGATTAAAGTTCAGCTTCATACTACACTGTGGCAGGCTACCTTCGCTGGCATCAATGGATATGTTGGAGCGTGTGGGTGTGCGGAGGCGTTTTGCAGCTACACTTGAAAACTGGTTATTTGTTATGACTCAAACATCGTGTTTGAGAATCTCCAGTAAATTCAAAAGAGAAACCAGATCGTTTGTAAAGAAGGATCAACAGCTAACGTAATTCCACCTTTTGATTCTCTGATTCTGTTCTCATAGACCTGAGCTACAAAGTTTAGTAACACGAGGTACTGTTGGAGAATCTGTTTCTTAGAGCCACATGTCTGGTGTCCTCATGTACAGAAGGTGCAGTTTTGTTTTGTAGTGTCAAGGTTAAACACACACATATTGTTGCTGGTACTTACTCTGATACTATGATGATCTTTTATATACTGTACTTGTGCAAGCTGTCAAGTCGACTTGACAGGCAACTACTTGATCTTAGCCCAGGCAGTAGAAAGTAGGGGAGTTTAATAGGAGACATAAAACCGATGATCATTTATCATTGTGTTTTCACAGGAGAGCGCAAGCGGAAAATTCTCTGTAGCAGAGAGTCAGACAGAGTGGTGGTTTCAGACCAGAGGTGTCATGGTACGGCCAGACCTGCTGCCATTACTGAGCCATGCAACATGGAATGTGAACTCAGGTGTGTATTGCCAATTTAACCACCATGTATACGCTAAAGTGCTTATGTTCACGGGGTCATTTAAAAGTACAGGCAGTGATTCACCAGTCATGTTTGATGCAGGTGGCATGTTGCTCGTAAGAGTGAATGCACAGCCCAGTGCGGCCAGGGGTATCGCACGTTGGAAGTACACTGTGCCAAAATCAGCCGTGCAGATGGCAAGATCCAAAAGGTTGATGATCGCTACTGTAGCGGTCAGCGTAAACCTGATGACAAGGAAGGTTGCCATGGGGACTGTAACCCAGGTGGCTGGGAGTACTCGCCTTGGTCAGAGGTAAGATTGGATGTGTGAGGTTTGTGTGTGAGCATAATCCAGATGTTTGTCAAAGTTTATCACAGGGTGTATACAGTGTACATGTTTACATTCACTGCTGTTTTAAACCTCTGTAGTGCTCCAAGAGCTGTGGTGGGGGTACCCGGCGCCGAGGAGCTGTGTGTCGAAAAGCAGCTGAAGCTGGTGGTGATGAGAGCAAATGCAGTCAAAGGGACAAGCTGATTGTCCAGCCCTGCAATGAGTTTCTCTGTCCACAATGGAAGACTGGTGACTGGTCTGAGGTATATTTTTATCGTTTATTATTCTGTGTATTCTCAAGACCTGGTATCTACTGCTGACATATAGTGATCCTTGTAAAGGAAGTGGCAATGATAGAACATTAATTAAATGTTTAAATTAAGCTGTTTCTACTTTATTACATAGATATATACCTCACAAACATTCTGTCTGATGTTCATGTAGCTGAGTTTAAAAAGAAAAAGATTGTACTGCAGTTTTAAGCTAGCAGTGATCTGGGTCAAAAACTGCAGTGTTGATTGTGCATGTCTCAGCTTTGGGAGAGTTACTCCCCTCCTTCCATTACAGTGAGTGTTGGGAAATTGGTGATTGCAGAGTAGGACTGCTTGCCAAGCTTTGAGCTGCATTCCAGGAATGTTTCAGTACTCCCATGTGGTGCTGCTAAATACAAACAAATCTACACTGTATTGTATGCATATCGTATGCACTGAACTCATTAAGTAAACACACTTTTCCCATTTTTTGGTTTGTTATAACCACCATTTGTTTTGAATTTGTAGGTTTACACAACCCCACGTGATCCTACTCTGTCATAAACTAGATTTGTAGCAGGCTCAATGGCTTATAGGATTCTGGGTTCGGTGTTCTGTTCTGTAAAAATGATCTGTCTCTAAAACCTGAAATATTTACCTTTCAGTGCCTTGTGACATGTGGAAAAGGCTACAAACACCGCCAGACGTGGTGCCAGTTTGGTGAGGACCGTCTAGATGATCGCTTTTGTGGCTCGTCTAAACCTGAGTCAGTGCAGACGTGTCAGCAGCAGGAG